>PVHT021183710.1:29845075-29867526 GCA_004024745.2 Catagonus wagneri
AAAGGTTATGCAAAATTTTAATATCCTCTAGTGTTGTTTTGAGATGCCAAAGGAAACATATCTCCCATGTCCTATATTGTTGAGGTTATTTGGATACTGCAATTGCTGATGAAGAAAAGGAAGTCATACCTTCCTTTCCAGGACCTTTTGGATTTCAACCAGAGCTATATAATTATCTAGTTATTCATTGGTAAAGTAAATCATTACTCTGTAGCCCCTGAGTGTAGAAGACTTAGAAGTTGCAGTTGTACCAAAATAGATTTTATCTTATTTTATTTTTTTGCTTTTCAGGGCTGTACCCGCGGCATATGGAAGTTCCCAGGGTAGGGGTCAAATCAGAGCTACAGCTTCTGGCCTATGCCACAGCCACAGCAATGCCAGATCTGAGCCGTGTCTGCCACCTACACCACAGCTCACGACCACTCCAGATCCTTAACCCACTGAGCGGGGCCAGGGATCAAACCCAATGTCGTCATGGATACCAGTCAGGTTGGTTACTGCTGAGCCACAACAGGAACCCCTACCAAAATAGATTTTATAGATGCATAAATAGAACATTGAATAACATGCCTTCACCTATAAAATTGGTATTATTCAAACTGAGGACTAGAGAGAAAATCTAGACTTATTTTTCGCAGGTGTTATCTGCCAGTAACTTTTAAACAGTTGTGTTTTTGGAATCATCCGTGATCATGGAATGAGGACTTTGAAGGTTAAAATTTTAGTCTGCCTTTTTCATAGGCATGAGTCCTTTTTTATTTCTTCATTTGCTGTTTTATAAGTTAATCATGTCTCTAGATAAATAAAACCACAATAGATTATGGTTGAAATTTTACATAAGAACATATGTCTTTTTTTTTTTTTTTTTAAGATTTGGATCCTACAAAGAAGGACACAATTCTGAGAACAATCATCATTTTCACATGAGTACTCCCAAATACTTTTTATGAACTGTTTAAAACAAGGATTCATGGACTGCACAAGCCTAAGGAAACCAAAACTGTAAGATAAAAAGAACAGATGAATTAAAGTGGGAAACTACACACCAAGAACTTCAATTTTGAAAAACTCTGGTATCTGCGCAGTGGGAAATTCTATCAATTTATAACGCATATTGCTAAATAAAATCATTTCTCCACATCATTTTTTCCTGAATTTTTGGAAAAGAAAAAGAATCGTGGGATAATATGTTTACTATGAGAGATAAAAGAACAAACATGTCTTGCCTTTTTAATGCTTAAAAATAGAAAGCTTTTTCTGATGAGCTAGAGGACTCCTTACAAAAATGAAGCATCGTTGGAGTGGGTTAATGATCTGCCTCGTCTCTGTGAAGGTATTGGTTTGATCCCCAGCCCCGCAGGGCCCTGCACAGGGGGTTAAGTAAGGATCTGGCATTTGCTGTAGGTTGCAGTTGTGGTTCGGATATGATTCCTGGCCCAGGAGCTTCCCTATGTCATGGGAACAGCCAACAAAGAAAAAAAAAAAAAAAAATCAAGCGGCCTTAAATCCCTCTTGGGAAAAAGTGGGGGAAACTGTTTAAAGAGCAAGTCTGTCGTGGGCGTGGTCAAAAAATAAAATCATTGGAAGAAGAATGTGTACCTGTAACTACTGCTGACTCAGCACATGCAGGTGCCATTCAGCATCCTTCCCTGAGCCACGGTGACGTCATGTCTCTTCCCCGAGTTCACGTCCCTCCCGGGCTGTACACAACACACACATTGTTGGTGTCTCCAGTCAGGCCACCAGCTGGCAGGAAGCACACCGCTGCACACGGAGGGGTCCCCCAGAGGGACTTTGCTTTCCTGGAACCAAACAGGTAGGTGATGGGGAGAACTCAGCCAACAGCAGTGTCTCTGCAGGGAATGCTGACGTGAACGTTGTTCAGGGAGGCACACGTTACATCTCAGAACTGGAAAGGGCCCCAAAGGTCGTTCTTACCTTTAGGGGCAGAGATAAACCTAAGAGAGTTGGGAGCTCCCGTTGTAGCTCAGAGGGTTAAGAATCCGACTAGTATCCATGAGGATGCAGGTTCAATCCCTGGGCTCGCTCAGTGGGTTAAAGGGCCCTGCCTTGCTGTGACTGTGGCGTAGGTCGGCAGCTGCAGCTCCGTTTCATCCTCTAGCCTGGAAACTTCCATATGACACGGGTGTAGCCGTAAAAAAAAAACAAAAAAAAAATTATAAGAGAATTTCCAAAGGTTTTATATCACAATCTAAAGAGGTTCCTTGGATCTATTTAATAAAAACCTATAGAGCACATTGCTCGATGCAAAACATGATGTCGCTGTGGTTTCAAAAACATGTCCTCAAGTGATCTGGCGCTTCCTTCAAAAGGTGGGGCTAATTAGCCTCTTTCTGAGTGTGGGCTAGACTTAGTGACTCACTTCTAAGTGAGCAGAAGAAACTGAAAGAGGGGGCATGTGACTTCCAAGCTCGGGTTATAAAAGACTGTGGTTTTTTCTGCCTTAGCCTCACCCTCTTGGACCTGAGAGAAGCCAAGTGCCATGTCATGAGCAGCCCCGTGGAAAGGCGGAAGGAACTGAGGCCCCTGGCCGAGAGCCACGGGATATGACACCTCCAGCCCAGTCAAGTTTCAAATTGTATTTCAGCCTCAGCTGATATCTTTTCTTTTCTTTTTCTTTTTTTTTTAGGGCTACACCCGTGGCACATGGAAGTTCCCAGGCTAGGGACTGAATCAGAGCTACAGTGGCTGGCCCGCACCACCGCCACAACAACGCCGTATCCTTAACCCACTGAGCAAGGCCAGGGATTGAACCCGTGTCCTCATGGATGCTGGTGGGGTTCGTTACCACTGAGCCATGATGGGAGCTCCCTCGGCTGACATCTTGAGTATAACTCATGAGGGACTCAAGCCGAAACCACCTGGCTTAGATGCTCCTAAACCCTTAACAGACAATAACTGTTGTTTTAAGCCATCTGTGTTCAAATCTTCATCCTGATGGGGTTATGTCCAGAAAAACCCATGTAAATTAAAAATGTGTTTAATACACCTAACCTACCAAACAATATAGCTGAGCCTAGCCTGACTTAAAGGTGCTCAGAATGCTTACATTAGCCTATGGTTGCACAAAATCATCTCACACATAAGTGCTGGATGGTTTTTGACCCTAGGTACATGGCAAAATAAGTAAATAACGAAATAAAATGCAATTAGCAATCCTCCTATGAAGAAGATAATAGGCCTTGAATCATTTCTACAAATAATTTTTTCATATACAATGTCCAGGACACGATCAAAGATGACAGAGCATACAAGGCGATAAGACCCTCGTAAACCACGATCTGCAGAAATAACAGACAAGTGGGGAGTTCCTGTTGTGGCTCAGCGGTAACGGATCCATAAGGATGCATGTTCGATCCCTGCCCTCGCTCAGTGGGTTAAGGATCTGGCATTGTTGTGAGCTGTGGTGTAGGTCACAGACACAGCTTGCGTCCCACGTTGCTGTGGCTGTGGCGTAGGCCAACAGCTGGAGCTCCCATTTGACCCCTAGCCTGGGAACTTCCATATGCCATAGGTGCGGCCCTAAAAAGACAAAAAGAGAAACAAAGTCATAACAGACAGGGGAAACAGACTTACTGAGGCTTTAGGTGTAGGGTTCATCAGATATAAACTATAAAACAACTCTGCATCCGTGCCAGCGCAGGACCTGAGAGCAGCGCAGCAGCCTCTAACCAGCCAGCCTCGCAGATGCTTGCTGTTGCTGAAGCCTGAGACCCCTGATGTTTTGGGTGGGGTGAGGATGTGGCCGCCTGCAGCTTCTCTGCTTGCTGGGCCCTTCTAAAAGATTTGCCTTGGAGTCGGAGGCTGATGCCTGCCATAAATTGGGGGGCGGGAAGGCTGCCATGCTGGGACCCAAGGAAATGACTGCCTTGGAAACTTCGAGAAGGCGGCTGCACTTGAAATGACTGGCAAACTGGTATAATCTGTCAGCCCGGAAGAATGCAGAATTCTTAGCTCGCCTTCTTTTCAAGGTTTCTGAGGAATAGAGAATACAGAATTCTTAGCTCGCCTTCTTTTCAAGGTTTCTAAGGAAATCTGTAGACCTCATTTCTCTTCAATTCCAGCTTACTTGGTAGAGAAGTAAGGTATGCAGACTCCTTGAGTTTGCCCTGCTTCCTAGCAAATAAAATGATAAAATTTTATAAAACTATAAAATGATTCTGGGTTTTCCTAAATTTGTTTTTTTGTTTGTTTGTTTTGTTTTGTTTTGTTTTGCAGTAACAGAAACTCTCTGAGAGTATCTCTGTAAACATTTTCTAACGTTTCTGGCAGTTTTCCACTTAGATTTTTTTTTCTTTTAAAAACTGCGTTAGCAAGCAAGATATCAAATATTTTTTTTCCTAGATTCCTTTTAAATTTAAAGATGAGAATACATTTATTTCTTGAAAGTGCCCTCAGGGGGACTGGTATTCTGTTTTTGTCTTCCCCAAATTCATATGTTGAAATCCTAACCCCCTACGTAATGGTATTAGGAGACAAAGTTTCTGTTTTTGTTTTCTTTTTTTTTCCTTTTTTAGGGCTGCACCTAAGGCATATGGAGGTTCCCAGGCTAGGGGACGAATTGGAACTGCAGCTGCCAGCCTACACCACAGCCACAGCAACTCAGGTCACATCTGTGACCTACACCACAGCTCATAGGAACACTGGATCCTTAACCCACTGAGCAAGCCCAGGGATTGAACCTGCAACCTCATGGTTCCTACTTGGATTTGTTTCCACTGCGCCACGATGGGAACTCTGAGGCAGAGTTTTTTGTTTGTTTGTTTCTTTCTTTCTTTCTTTTTAGGACCGCACCTGCAGCATATGGAAGTTCCTAGGCTGGGGGTCCAATTGGAGCTACAGCTGCCGGCCTACACCACAGCCACAGCAATGCCAGATCCCAGCCTCATCTGTGACCTATGCCACACCTTATGGCAGCACCGGAAACTTAACCCACTGAGAAGGGCCAGGGATTGAACCGTATCCTCATGGATACTAGTCAGGTTCTTAACCTGCTGAGCCACAACAGGAACTCCTGGAGGTAGAGTTTTTGAAAGGTAACTAGGTCATGACGGCAGAGCCCTCATGAATGGGATTAGGAACAGACAAAAGAGGGAGTTCCCTGGTGGCCTAGTGGGTTAAGGATCTGGTGTTATCACTGCCATGGTGCGAGTTCAATCCCTGGCCCAGGAATTTCTGCATGTTGGGGTAAGGCCAAAAAAAAAAAAATTGCTTATAAACAACAAAAAGACAAAGAGCACCCACTTTTTCCCTCTTTCTCTCTCTGCTCTCCACCATGTGAGAATGGAAAAGGAGAAAAAGGCCATCTGCCAACCAGGAAGACGGCTGTCACTAAGGTGGATCTGCTGGAACCTGGACCTTGTACTTCCCAGTCTCCAAAACTGTAAGAAACATTTGCAGTTTAAGTCACCCAGTCTATGGTGATTTGTTTTAGCAGCCTGAACTGCCTAAGAGAACAGGTCTGATACCCCAGTGACTCGCAACCTGGGGTCTACGGGACTACAGGCCAGTAGGCAGATAGGACAGAGTCAGAGGCAGAGTCCTCGGAGTTTGTGCTGTGGCTCAGTGGAAATGAACCCAACTAGGATCCATGAGGATGCAGGTTCGATCCCTGGCTTTGCTCAGTGGGTTGGGGATCCGGCGTTGCCGTGAGCTGTGGTGTAGGTTGAAAATGTGGCTCGTATCTGGCGTTGCTGTGCCTGTGGCATAGGCCGGCAGCTACAGCTCCGATTCGACTCCTAGCCTGGGAACCTCCATATGCTGAGGGTGTGGCCCAAAGGAGCAAAAAAAAAAAAAAAGGAAGCAGAAGGCAGAGTCCCATGTGGGAATAGAAAATGTCCAACTCGCTCCTTTGACTTTACAGTGGACATTTTCTTAATAGCCAATGTCTCCTCCATCCCGGAGACCAGCCTCTCCTTTCTTCCCTGCTTGCTCTCTATCCAGTTTTCTACTCAGTGGGATCTGGCAATTCAAGAGATGCGTCTTCTTGCTTTCCACTTCTCATTTGTATTTTGAATTCTAGTACACTTTCTTTTTGTTTTTTCTTTTCTTCTTCTTCCCTTTTTTTTAGGGCCGCACACGCAGCATATGCAGGTCCCAGGCTAGGGGTCGAATTGGAGCTGCAGGTGCCGGCCTACACCACAGCCACAGCAACACCAGATCTGAGCCGCATCTGCAACCTACACCACAGCTCACGGCAACGCGGATCCTTAACCCACTGAGCAAGGCCAGGAATTGAACCTGCATCCTCATAGATACTATTCTGGTTTGGTACCGCTGTGCCATGATGGGACCTCCTGATTCTAGTACATTTTTAAAATAAATCAGATGGATTCTTGGACAATGGAAGAGACAAGAAAAAAAGAAAGTGCTGATCTGCTCTGCTGTGGGGCGGTGAATTTACTTATTTCACACAGTTGGGTCAGGTAGTTATTTTGACTTCAGTGTATCTGGAAAGCAGCTGATTATTTTAGCCTTAACTTCTTATGTGCTAAAAATTGCAGTCTCTCTGTTAGATTACTTTAATCTGTACCAAGAAATTCTTGCCCTACCTTCATTATGTGAGCAGCTAATAGGAGCAGTAACATAGTCAAGTAATTTCAGAGTGAAGACATTAAAGAAAATTCTAGAATAGGCACCACCCAGTCAGATGTTGAGTGATAACATAAATATT
Organism: Catagonus wagneri; assembly: GCA_004024745.2. Lineage (NCBI taxonomy): Eukaryota > Metazoa > Chordata > Mammalia > Artiodactyla > Tayassuidae > Catagonus > Catagonus wagneri. The sequence continues at coordinate 29,851,770 of PVHT021183710.1, forward strand.
AGTTTATTAACACCCTCAATAAACCTTAATTTTTCTCTGCACTCAGTTCGTCGGCATAAGAGGCAATTCCTAAGAGAATACATGCTCCTTTCGGAAACTCTGAAATTCACGATCACAGGGCTGGAAGGGAACCCAGGCATCACGTAAATCGGCTCTCTTGTTTTGCAGAAAATAAATTGAAATCTGAAGCGAGGTGCGTAACAGAGATGCAGCTAAATAACAGAGAAGAACAAAAACACAGTTTTCCTGACTCCTGGGTAGAGCAGTCTGTGCTCCACACGATATTGCCTCTTGCAAAATTTGGGGAGGAAACATTTCCAGGGCATATCGTGAGGCTCTGATAGACAGTCCATGATTCTAGACCATAAAGACGGGTGCTCCAGGAGCTCCTGTGTGCCTTGTGGCTCAGCAGGTTAAGTATCTGACATTATCACTTGCAGTGGCTTGTGTCGCTGCTGCGGTGTGGGTTTGATCTCTGCCTGGGAACTTCCACATGCCAAAAAAAAAAAAAAAAAGAGCATGCACTCTCAATATATTTATTTATTGAGACATACACGTACTACTATTAATCCAAATGTCAAAGATAAGTAAAGCTTAATTTATCTCCAATATTTTGGGGGTAAAAAGAAATATAAATATAAGTTGCCACAAATTCTCTTTGCACACGCTTCTCCCCTCGCCACCATCCCCCAGAACTGCTGAAATGGGCAGTGGATGCTCTTGGGGTCACATGTGGGATAAGTCTGGGTTCAGTAATAGCAATAATGATTGATGCCACTTTTTGAGTCCTGACTGTGTACCAGGCGAGATACCAAGCCTTTATATAAAACGCTCCCTTGAATTTTTTTGCAGGAGCTCCCCTGTGGCAGGCGCTATTGCTTCTCATTTTATTGTTGAAGAACTGAGGCTTAGAGATGCTGAGCTTTGCTCACTGTTTCCACGAGCAAGAGGCAGGGCAGAATCAAAGCCAGGTCTCTCTGACCTGAAGCATGTCACTGTGCTGTGCAGCTTCTGGGATGACAGCCAGCATTTGAGGGCTGAGCACTGCATGGAGCCCCGGACACACACAGGGAACAGGGACACAGCCTCTGTCCCTGTCAATCTACCATCCTACTGGGCTCTCACAGCCTGGGGGCTCCCCAGATCTGACCGAAAAGGGTCTGATCAGGTTGAGTATATGTTATCAGACTTTAAAGAAAAGGTCTCATCACAGCGCGGAATGGGTTGTAGGAATTTTTACAGACCTTAAAATGTATAATTATGCAGTATTATAGCATCTTTGGAATTCTGTTGGCTCTGATTCTTGGAATCTTATTATCATTTACTGCATTATTTCAGTGGGAAAATGCATTTTAAGTTTCAAACACTCAATACATTAACTTTTTGTTTTTGTTTTGGCTGCACCTAATGGCATGCAGAAGTTCCCGGACCAGGGATCAAATCCGTGCCACAGCAGCAGCTTGAGCCACAGCAATGACAATGATGGATCTTTAACCCACTGTGTCACCTGGGAGCTCCTAAATTAATTTTTTAAAATTTTTATTTTTTGGCCACATCCAGGGCACATGCAAGTTCCCAGGCCAGGGATCAAATCTGAGCCACAGCTGCAACCTAGGCCACAGCTGCAGCAATTCCAGATCTTTAACCCACTGCGGGGCCGGGGATCCAACTGGCGCCACCACAGAGACAACGCCAGATCTTTAACCCACTGCGCCTTAGCAGGAAATCCTAATTAACTTTTTAAGTAAATTAGCTTTTCCCAATTTTTGAAGAGTCTGGATTTCCTTAACAATTTACTAAGACAAAAAAGTTACAGCATTTTGGAAAGATCAATAAGAAGCACTGATGAAATTTTCAGACAGTTCGAGTACAATGTTCTTTGAATGTTCTGGTTAATTGAGATAACTGCTTCAGAGTACTCTAAGGTGAATATAGTCAGAGGAAAGTAAATCACTGCCCCAAATTCCTTAATGAAATAAATAACTTAAAGCCTGCCGATATATTCTTTTCTCAGCTGGAGAGCTCTAGCTCACACAGCCTTGGCCCCCACCAAAGTAAAGAACTAGAAGATGAATGAATTTGTCTTCATTTCTACCGCTGTTTTTAATGGCAGTTGACTTTGCATCCCTAACCCTAAACAGTAATGGCAGATGTCACAAAAATTAATAATTGTAATCACCTGTATTTAGAGATAATCTCTGTTCTTTCGTACATTGACAAAACATGTTGCTTTGCAGTGTACAAGTCCTTTCGCATCTACAATTTCTTTGTGACCACCATAGCCATCTTTTTATTTATTTATTCATTTATTCATTATTTTTTGTCTTTTTAGGGCTGCACCTGTGGCATATGGAGGTTCCCAGTCTAGGGGTCAAATCAGAACTGCAGGTGCAGGCCTACGCCACAGCCACAGCCACAGTAATGCAGGATGTGAGCCGTGTCTGCGAACTACACCACAGCTCACGGCAATGCCAGATCCTTGACCCACTGAGTGAGGCCAGCGATTGAACCTCCATCCTCATGGATGCCAGTGAGATTCGTTTCCGCTGATCCACGATGGGAACTCCCATAGCCGTCTTTTTAGTGTTCTAATTATCTATTATTGTACAAAAGGCCATATCTCATGATTTTTTGGTGTTGACCTAAAACAATTATACTGCCAGATGTTTCTTCAGCAATGATGTGCACATTCTGGGTCGGCAAAGAATTGCAAGTAGGGGTTTGCAACCATGATAAGCCACAAGCAAGTCCCCGCATGGGGCAAGGAAGTGGGGCTGCTTTTATAGAGGGGAAAAAGAAATGGGAGGACTCTAAGTCCTGGCCAGGAAAGGAGTCTGTCTTCTTCTTCTTGGATTCTGCTCTCATCATAGGGTGTTTCTGGTTTCCCGAATTTATTTTTATTTATTTATTTATTTTTCTTTTGTCATTTTAGGGCTGCACCCGCGGCATACAGAGGTTCCCAGGCTAGGGATCTAATCCGAGTTATAGCTGCTGGCCTATGCCACAGGCACAACAATGCCAGATCTGAGCCACATTGGCAACCTACACCGTAGCCCACGGCAATGCTGGATCATTAACCTACTGGGCAAGGCCAGGGATCGAACACGCAACCTCATGGTTCCTAGTCAGATTCGTTTCTACTGCGCCACGATGGGAACTCCTGGTCTCCGGACTTTAACTGAGGTTTCTGTTTATTAATTCTGTACAGTGGGTTAGAAATTTGGGCAGAATTCAGCAATCCTTCTGTTCCCTGTGGCATTGCCTGGGTCACTGGCTGGCATGTAGATGGTGGCTGGGCTGTACCAGAGGGTCCCAGCTGGCTTTACTCACATGACTGTGCCTTGATGAGGAAGGCTGGAGAGGACTCATCTGAGTTTCTTAGCTGTCTTCTCTGCGTTGTTGGGAAGTTGGACTTAACACTTGGTGGCTCAGGGCTCCCCAAACCAGTATTCCAGGAGACAGAAAATGGAAGCTTCCATAAGCGTTAAGACCTACCTAGGCTTAGAAACTGGAACAGTGTCACTTCTGCCACATCCTCTTCACCAAAGCAGTTGCTAAATTCAAGGACAGGGACCAGGGAGTTTCCGCCATGGCATGGTGGCTTAGGAATCCTACTGCAGCAGCTTGGGTCACCTCGGAGGCCCAGGTTCGATCCCTGGCCTGGGGCAGTGGGTTAAAGGACCTGGTGTTGCTGTAGCTATGGATTGGATTCAGTCCCTGGCCCAGGAACTTCTTTATACCCCAGGGGCAGCCATCAAAAAAAAAAAAAAAGAAGAAGAAGAAGAAAGAAAAAAGAGGGGACCAGGATCCCACCTCTCAATAGGAAAAGTATGTGGCCATCTTTTATCTGCCACAGCTAGATCTGAAGAGGTGTTATCTGCATTTTCTAGATGAGGAAGCTAATACTCAGGTTAACTGAGTTGACGTGCCCAAAGAGCACATCTAGTCAGTGGGGAAGGCGGGCCACTGCCTGGGAATGCTGATTCCAAGGCCAGCATGCCTATATTGTGGGAGACCTCGCTGGGCTCAAATAAATATTTTCTGAAGACTATAATATGCAACACTGCCTTTTTTTTTTCTTTTTCTTCTCAGCTTTTAAAAGTTACTGGGAGGAAGCTCCCATTGTGGCTCAGTGGTGAACGAACCCGACTAGTATCCATGAGGATGCAGGTTCGATCCCTGGCCTCACTCAGTGGGTTCAGGGTCTGGTGTTACCATGAGCTGTGGTATAGGTTGAAGACACGGATGAGACCCCACGTTGCTGTGGCTGTGGTGTAGACGGGTGGCTGTAGCTCTGATTCGACCTGGGAATCTCCATATGCCTTGGGTGCGGCCCTAAAAAGACAAAAGACAAAAAAAAAAAGTTATTGGGGGGATTTGGGGCACTTGAGGGCCCAGATGGGCCCTTCAGTGTCTGTGTTTCTGACGGTACATGTGCCATTTGCCCTGTTTTCATTCTGGGGCAGGCAGGAGGTGAAGGCTGAGAGGGAAAAGCTGGAAGACTTCCTGTAAGAATAGGGGGTCAGGATATTTGCAGTAGCCTCAGATGCTGCCCCTAGCGTAGGCTGCTGGTTCCATCCCCTTGAGTTCTGAGCAAGCAAGGTGCTTCACTCATGGAAGAAGCACCGTGTATTTGAGATTAGTGGGGGCTGGGAAATAGGAAATAAATAGCCATGGGGTGAGAAGATAAGTATGAACTGTTTCCTTGACCAATGAATATCAGTCCTTCGAGACATTACTCAACAAAAGCCAGAGCAGGCTCCACGGCAGTTTTCCTGTACAGCACAAATGGCTTTTTGGAAAAGCACTGGCCAGTACATGACATTTGCTCTATTGCTCAGATTTGGTCCCAAGAAATCCTGGAGTTCTTTCTGGTAGAAAGCACTTTGTCTATACTAATAAGCTATGCATTCACTTTCCTTTATCTCAAAATTTCAAAAGATGCTTCTTGTCCAGTGAACCAAGTCTATACTAAACCTCCCTTCCCCCTTTTTTGATCTCTTTTTAGGGCCTGATCTGTGGCATATGGAAGTTCCCAGGCTAGGGGTTGAATTGGAGCCACAGCTGCTGGCCTATACCACAGCCACAGCAGATCCGAGCCTCATCTGCCACCTACACCACAGCTCACAGCAATGCCGGATTCTTAACCCACTGAGGCCAGGGATCGAACCCACATCCTCATGGATACTAGTTGGGTTCGTTACCGCTGAGCCATGATGGGAATTCCTCCTGTTTTTCTTATTACAATGAAGCCTATTGCTATATGACCTAATATTATTTTATATTATTGACTATGTAATATATTATTTTCAAGTACGGTTATATTGTTATAATAACCTACTGCTATGGCTACTATAGCCTGTTGCTATAGTATCCTTTAGATTTAAACTTATGCACCAAGTCTTTGCAAATACCTCGTTTCTCCTCTTCTCAGAGGGCTGGAATTTGTTTTACTTACTGCATAGAAACCTGCCCTACTTTTCTTTTTTTTTTTTGGCCAAACAGCAAAAGCACTGAAGAAATCTACAAAAGCACCTTGGAAATCTCCATCAGATGTAAGCAGGGAAAAATTCCCCTCCAAGTGCCTCTGAACAAAACCGTGCTGAATAATACAATCGAATACGCGTGGCCCAGGACTTCAAAGTCGCAGCAAAATTAAAGCTCAATCAAAAGCATCTTTGCTCAGAACGTTTCTGCTTTGTGGGTATCAAGTACCACATGTACTTGCAGTGGATAGAATTCCCATAAAAGGAACAACAGGAGTGCTGGGTTGCCTTACCTAAAAGCAATGGCAGCTGTTATCACAAAGGGGAAAAATTACAGCAGAGGAAAGATGGTGGGAGTAGATTCGTTTGGAAATGAAAGGGCGAGTGCTCAGGCACCGCCGGGGAATATCAGCGGGACGGGAGCCGTGCCCACCTGATGAGTCCCTTTGTTATTTCCTTCACTCGCAAGTTCTGAGGCTTGGGAAATTTCTGTGACGTGTGAAGTGCCACTGCAGCTCAGTTTCGCGCAGTGGTTTCCAAAATGGGATCTTCCGCTCCTGGGGTGCAGGAAAAAGATTAATTAGAATCACAAATTTTATTCCGTAGTATTTTAGTGTTCTGAATTTCGACTTGGGGGTTATGCTTTAGCAATGCTACTGCAAGCGAGGGCCATCACAGATAGCATCGGTGTCACCTGGGGACCTGTTAGACATGCAAATCCATACGACGCGTCTCACACCTGCGGCATCTCTGTTGCCTTCGGGGCGGGACCCAATGTGCGGTGCTTCAGCAAGCTCTCTAGGTGATTCTGACTCTCACGAGAGTTTGACGAGCAAACTGGTTTCTAATGTACACATTTATAAATAAATAGACACAGATGGCAGACCCGCTTGGACGTTTTTACTGGCGGGATGCTCAAATAAAAATGTTGGAAGATGATGCTCTGATGGAAACCTGCTGACTCAGGAACTATGTATTCTCCTTCTCCCTTTTTTTCTATTTTGCTAATTAACCCTGGGCTAGGAAGGGTCATTTAGCCTCTTTTATTTCCTGGGTGGGGTTTTTTGTTTTTTTTTTGCCACACCCACGGCATATGGAAGTTCCCCGGTCCGAGGGTCAAACCCACACCACAGCAATGACGATGCTGGATCCTTAGTCCACTGTACTACATGAGACCTCCTTTCCGGGTGAAATTAAACGAGTTAGTCACTCTGGAAAACGAGAATAAAGTGAGATATAATTTTCTCATAGGACTGTTAGGTGAGCCTGTGTAGAGCAGAAGCATGTAGTGACCCGTGAGCACAAAACAGATGCCTGGTTCTTCTCTTCCCACATGGCTGTGGATGCCACAGCATGAGCAGGCTAAGTTCTTCTGCCTGCTAAGGTAGATCTATTGGTCCCCAAACACATCAGTATATGAACGGAAGCTGAAAAAATAATAATAACAATCTCTTTCGGTCTATAGACTATAACCTTTTATATTACACTTTGTGACACCTTGCCAATACAGATAGACGGAGAGGGCAATCAGTAAGTTTATTCAACTTATTTACCTTTTCTAAGAGTTGCAAGTAATTTTCCATTGAAATTCCAAGCTGCGAAGAACAGCAGGGTCGGTCATCCTTAGACCGTAGCAGTTCAGCATCTCGCTATTGTGAAGAACAGCTAGTAAAGCCCATTACTGATCACGCTCTAGAGCAGTGGCCTCTGACTCAGGCTGTACAGGCGTCAGCCCGGCAGCCAGACCCAGCTGAGTTTATGGGTGATGATGAATAGTATCAGCCAAAGCTTTTCTCTTAAGAGACTTGGGAGGGAAATGAGCCTAGTCTTCAGGGGTCAGAATAGCCTGGAGAGATTTTGCAGGTGGCACCTTTCTGGCCTCACCCACCAGAGATCTTTATTCTGTTGGTATGAGGTGGGTCTAGGAATCTGTATCGTTCGCGAGCTTTCCAGGTGATTCCATTGCAAGTCGCTCATGCACAGGAGGATTTATATGCTCTGAATGGCAGGTGTTTAGAACGGATGAGCCCTTTAGAGCTCATTTGGTGTGCTATTTCTTGACTTTTTTCCTTCATGAGCGCCAAGACGATTGCCATTAAAATAAATGCATGATACTTTCTCGTTCATATATCCACATTTCACAAAACCGCAAAGGTTGGGAAGGACTAAAACATGCCACAACTATTAGCAGCAGTGATTCCCAGCAGACCAAGGCAGACCAAGGATAAGGCTGTGTTTTACTCAATTTCCTATTGTTGAATTTAACACTCCCTCTCAAGAAAACTTAAAAAAAAATGTGGGGAGAGAGAATAAGTATTCACACAGAGATGACCTTGAATCTACTCCTGTTTTAGAAATAATTCCTTAATAATCCTGAGTACTTTATTAGCAATAGATTTCCTGGTGAAACAAATCACAACTGAGAGACACCACGGTAGCAGAGCTACCACCAGGTAGTTGTCTCCTGATGTTTTTTTCCTGCGTCCTCTGTAAGAACCTCCACATTTTAGCTCGTCACGTGGACATCCACAGAGGAATGGCTACATTTCCCACCCTCTCTTGTTTCCAGGGATGATCATGGGTCTATGTCTCTGACGATAGGATATAAGAGGAAGTAGCATGTGAGACTTGCAGGCAAGGTCCTTGGGTTGTTTTTTTTTTTTTGTCTTTTTAGGGCCACACTCGTGGTATATGGAAGTGCCCAGGCTAGGAGTTGAATCAGAGCTCCAGCTGCCGGCCTACACCACAGCCACAGCAACACCAGATCCGAGCCGCGACTGCGACCTGCACCACAGCTCATGGCAACGCTGGATCCTTAACCCACAGAGTGAGGCCAGGCTTTGAACCCTCATCCTCATGGCCTTTTTTATGAGGGGGAAGACGTGATTGTTGGCAGCTGATAAGCCCTCAGGCAGAGAAGGCTGCCTTGCCTTAATTCTGATTTTTAAAAGTCTGGGGAAGGATGCTAATTGGCCCATTTGAGAGGCCAAGCCTGCAATTCCTCTGGGAGCTTTTTTGATGAATGGTGGGGTGAGCAGTACCCCCCAAAGAAGAGGGAGGCTGGGCAGAAACAACTCCAGATGGCCGCCACGCGGCACTGGCTTGCCATGGGCTGGTCACTTCTTTGTTTCCTCACCTGGGATACGAGCAAATGAGCTGAGCTCATCTCTGAGATCATCCAGCCCGGTGTTGCGTTCCCTTTTGTGCTGCTTCTGGTTCTGGTTCCGTTTCCTCCTGCCAGATTCTGTTGAAGCGCTGCAGGGGTCAAGTGGAAAAGACATGACCGTGGGCACCTTCAGTCAAGGAAAGCTTAATGGAGGTGAGCGTTACACAGAGGGGGGAAAGGGAGAGAGGGCGCTGTGGGCGCAGGGAGGGCGGGGCTGCTGGACAAGTATGTTAGGTATGGTGTTGAGCCATTCATTCGCTAGAAGTTTTTTTTTTTTAAGTGTAAATCTCTTTCTAAGGGGGGGGGTACCATGATAACTCACCTATATTTTCTCCTGAATTAGCTCATCCAAGAACAGCAAGCCGGTCATCCACAAGGATCTGAGGAAATGAGACAGTGGACAGGTAAGTTTTGATAATCAAAACAGGTCCTGAGTACAAGCACTTCTGTGTGTGGATTGGGCCTACCATCATGGAGACTACAGTGCGATCAGCGTTTGAAAGATATGGTTTGAACTGGGTAGGTCCACCTCTATGTGGTTTTTATTTTCTTTTTTTGGTTTTCAGGGCCGCACCCACGGCATATGGAGGTTCCCAGGCTAAGGGTCGAATCGGGGCTGTAGCTGCCAGCCTACGCCACAGCCACAGCAATGCAGGATCCGAGCTGTATCTGCGACCTATACCACAGGTCACGGCAAACCCAGATCCTTAAGCTGCTGAGCGAGGCCAGGGATCGAACCCGCATCCTCATGAATCTAGTTGAGTTCCTTAACAGCTGAGCCACGAAGGGAACTCCTTTTCAATGAATATACAAAAATGTATGCTTAGAACATCACGTGCGACACTCGTACTGAAGTGGACAGCCTATCCTTACACAGCCATGTCGTGGCTGGCAGTTGTTATAAAAGTTAATATAAAATCATAATGTATTAGTTTCCTGTTTTATAACTGCTTTCAAAGAATTGCATTACCTTAAAATATGCTTCTCTCTCTCATAATTGGAGAAAGCACATATCAGCCTATCATTACAGGTGTTTCCAACATTGTATTATAAATATGACTGTGATACTGTATGCCTTAAGGATTTTATAAGGAGTCATTAATTAGTGTATAGACTGGGCTACTGCGAGGCAATCATATGATTATACGACACTACTACAAAGCATTAGTATTGCTGCTTCTGTTACTGATGAATGAATCATTACAAATATGAATTTCTTTTTCACATTACCTTTTCATTTTTGATGACTAGTGTTAGTGCTATATACAATGTCTATAGTGTTTTGTATCATATAGGACAATACTAATGTAGGAAAAACAAACTCATCTTGTGAACAGATGGCATCAACTTATTGATACGGTACTAAAAAGGTATTTTCTCTTCCTTATGATTTTCTTAAGATTTTCTTTTCTCTAGCTTACTTTATTGTACAGAGAGAGCATGTAATACATATAACATGCGAAACGTGTTAATCAGCTGTTTATGTTATGGGTAAGGCTTCCCGTCAACAGTAGGCTATTAGCAGTAGAGTTTTAGGGGAGTCAAGTTATATGCAAATTTTCAACTGCACGGTGTTGGCAAGGACAGGGGGCATAGTTCAAGGGATGACTGTACTTTTCATGGGTGCTGGTGGGGGTGGGGAACAGTTTTGCTCCAATAGTGGGAAAATGACTCAGGGAGGCAGGGGAGAAGGAAGTGTCTCCCTTTCATGATGCTAAGATATATGAGGCTCTTACACACAACTGGCCCTAAACTCTTCCCATGATCATTAAGTACAATAACCTCTTGGTCCCTGTCTATTCCCCTTCCAATTTTTTTTAAACTCAATGAATTTTATCATATTTATAGTTGTACAATGATCCTCACAACCCAGTTTTATAGCATTTCTATCCCAAATCCCCAGCTCATCCCCCACCACCACCCAACCCGTCTCCTTTGGAAACCATTAACTTTTTCAAAGTCTGTGAGTCAGTATCTGTTCTGCAAAGAAGTTCCTTGTGCCTTTTTTTAGATTCCGTATGTAAGTGATAGCATATGACGTTGGTGTCTCGCTGTCTAATTTCACTTAGCATGATCATTTCTAGATCCAACCATGTTGCTGCAAATGCTGTTATTTCTTTCCTTTTAATGGCTGAGTAAAATTCCATTGTGTGTATGTACCACATCGTCTTTATCCATTCCTCTGTCGCTGGACATTTAGGTTATTTCCATGTCCTGGCTACCGTATAGAGTGCTGCCATGAACATTCGAGTCATGGCTACCCCTTCCTTCAAGCAGTACCCCTTCCTTCACACTTCCTTCAAGTGTGTTTTCCTTAAGGATGTTGTTTAAGCTCAGTTCAGTCTTCATCAGTCTTGTTCCCACTGGGGAGCAGTGAGGTTTGCCTTCACTCCCTAAGGATGAGCCTTGTTCTGAAAGCGGGAACGGTCTGCCCAGGAAGGCCATTCACCAGGCACCACAACGGGAGCTCTGGGTACCGGGGGGGGGAGGGCAGATAGAAGAGGGAGAAGAGCAGGCGTCCAAGGGGAAGTGGTGGCAGGACAGGTGGCACAGTGTGGAGGCGATTCTATAACAACACTCTGCTTCTTTGAGCCTTGCTCTTGCACGCCCCAACGTGTAGTCCCGTTGCTGGATCCTTGAACTTGTTTCACAGGGAAGAGAATAAAATCCCATACCCTAGACCTGGGGAAACTGTGTTTCATGTTATCATGAATGATGGACAGAGAGAACACAGAACATTTGCCTAGACCCTCAGAACTATGCTTGGTGTGACTGCCCGCTGCTAACAGAAAAATATGTACAGCTTCCACATTAAAGCTCTGGAGTGTGTGTTGGGGGAGGGGGTATGGGGTGGGTAAGTGGCTCCCCGGAAAATGCTATACTAAGTTGTAACATAGCATAGTGATTAAAAATACAGTTCTGAGGAGTTCCCTGGTGGCTCAGTGGGTTAAGGATCTGGCTTTGTTACTGCAGCAGCCTGGGTCACTGCTGTGGCATGGGTTCAATACCTGGCCCGGGAACTTCCACATGTCTTGGGCGTGGCCAGAAAACAAAAAAACAACCGCCCCCCTTTAAAACCCAAAACCAAAGCCAGTCTGTGTGGGATGAATTCTGATTCTGCCACTCACTAGCTGTATGATTTACTTTACCTGCTGTGCCTCAGTCTCCTCACCTGTAAAATGAGTGTAACAAAAGTTTCTATCTTGTGGGATCTTTGGGAGGGTGCAATGAGTTAACACAAGCCCTGGAACAGTACCTGGTGCCAAGTGAGTGGTGCTTAAGTGTTTGCCAATATTTAGATTCCTCAATGAAATGTTTCCCAAAGCTGAAGTTACAAAATTTGAATGAAGGCTTAGAACAGATTAGGATTGTAGTCACAGAGCTTTGAAGCCGGAAAAAGTGGTTGTGAGATGGAAGGATGAAGAATAAAATGGAAGCAGTTATAAGGCCTCAAGGTTGGACTTGAAGGATAAACAGGCGGGACCGTGGGGAGCGGGCGGGGGCGCTGGGAGGCCTGGTGCTTAGCAGGTGCAGATGGGGCCTGGGGTGCGGATGCCGGGAAGAAACAATGAGAGGAGGGAGGAGGCACAGGGCGACTGAGGGCGGCCCAGAGGTGTGGGTGGCTGCAGAAAGAGCAGTTTTAATGGCAACCCAGTTTGGAACCGGAAGTGAGCAAAATTTGAAAAGAGATGCAGTTTATTTTTGGCATCTCCTCTTCTGCTCCGATACCTCCACACTGCCTTGAGAATGCTGCCCCCCAGAGCCAAGGCTCCCTGACCCCGATCGCTCCACAGCCTGGAACCGCTCACCTGGCCCTCTACTCCCCTCGCAATCTTCCCATCATCTGAGCCAGCGTGCCTCGAGGAAAGCTAACAGAGCCGAACGAAACTGCTGAAAGCCACGGACTAGTCCCTAAGGTGCCTAGATTTTAAAAAGGAAATACTCGTGAACTCAGATGAGTCTCTCATCTAGGAATGCTGGATTTAGGGGCTGATGGGGTGGGCGTAGGTAGATTTCAGGCCTTTCAGAGAGTCATCATTTTCAATGATTCTTGTTTTGGCTGTGCAGCCAGATTGATGTGGGACTGAACCCAGGCCACAGTGGTGAGAGTCTTCACCATCAGACCACCAGGAAACTCCCTCCGGTGATTTTTCTGTCTTTTTAGAGCTGCAGGTGCAGCATATGGACGTCCCCATGCTAGGGGTCTAATCAGAGATGTAGCCACCGGCCTACGCCAGAGCCACAGCAATGCCAGATCCAAGCCGCATCTGCGACCTACACCACAGCTCACAGCAACGCCGGATCCTTAGCACACTGAGCAAGGCCAGGGATCGAACCCGCAACCTCATGGTTCCTAGCTGGATTCGTTTCCACTGCACCGCGACGGGAACTCCCTCCCTTCAGTGATTCTTAAAGGGACTGTGCGCTTCCCAAAATGTTAAAGACATTAGCTTTGGCCTATTTTGGCTAAGACAGTGGGACAAAGTAAACATAAGCATTCAGATTAGTTGGAAGCAACGAGTTTTCAAGACTGTAAGTTAGTGGTTGGTGTGTGCGTGCGCGTGTGTATGTGTCTCCAGAATCTTTTCTATTTTGGAACCATAGCTTTTTTTTTCCCCCCCAGTGCTGGGATTCATTGCTTGCTTCTCACCAACATTGCTCCCGCGGCAGCCTCGGGCAGGTTCAGCTGTGACTGCTGGGAGGTATGGGGCGGCTGAGGAGATGTAACCAGGTTGTAAGGGCTGGAATCTGCTTAAGTCACAGGTTTTTGACATCCTACGTCCTCTTCCTCTAGAAAAAGGAGGTTAGGACTCCCATCACATGTCATCATCCAGGAAGTGGGCATATATTTTCCACAGCGCCCGTCCTCCTCTTCCCTCCCCCGTTCCCTACCGCTGTCTGCATCTCCATCCACTCTCCCAGAATGCTTTGCTCTGCCATAATGAGATGCTCGGCGGCTGTGCAGCCACGATGCCTGGAGATGGATGGGGCCTTCTGTACTGCCCTGAGAGGGATGTTAAAAAGACACTGTATTCATGGAAGCAGGCTAGAAAAGGCCAGGAGAAATGAAGAGCCTGACAAGACACAGAAGCTGTTGTCCCAGCAAAATGGTTATCCTTTCTGTCCATCCCCAGCTAGCTAGAGTATCTGAAGCAATACTCTATTTATGAAAGTCACCCTAAAGGTCATCCATTGTTTAAATTCTATTGGGAAATTATACCTTCTGCGATTGAATTTAATGCGACATCATTAGGACTTGATTAGCCCAATAAGATGAAGGCGAAAACACCCAATTCAGAAAAGAATATGTGGTAATGAATGAATACATTTTTATTCAGATAGTCTGCTAAATCCCTAGGCAGGTGTGACTGCCATTAAATAAAAGGCCCTGGATGAAACAAGAAAAGTGTCGGTTTAAGCATCTTACAGTTGTTGTTAGAGAAAAAGATTAGCTAAAAAAAAAAAAAAAAAAAAAGCTTATTAAGGCCACCCTAACAGTCACGTGTAAGAAATCTTGGGAGGTTAGAAACAGTTTTAAAAATAGATGAGGGAGTTCCCGTCGTGGCTCAGTGGTTAACGAATCCGACTAAGAACAATGAGGTTGCGGGTTCGATCCCTGGCCTTGCTCAGTGGGTTAAGGATCCGGCATTGCCGTGAGCTGTGGTGTAGACTGCAGACGCGGCTCGGATCCCGCGTGGCTGTGGCTGTGGCGAAGGCCGGCAGCTACAGCTCCTGTTAGACCCCTAGCCTGGGAACCTCCATATGCCGCAGGTGCGGCTCTACATAAAGGCAGAAAGACAAAAAAAAATTTAAAAAAAAATAAACGAAAATTTCTCTATATTTTGGAGAGGCAAAAACAAAAGATTGTGAAATGAAATTGAAACACTGATGTCAAATCTCAACGTATGAAAAATTCTTAGTTTTTCTGAGACCTCCCTAAGATGGCTACTACACAAAGAAATCAGGATTTTCCAGAAATTTAAAAACACAGACTCATCTTTACTTGAAATCGTCCCAAGCATAAAAATCAACCAGCTACACCTCACAGAAGTGCATTTGGTTCACACAGAAATATGAGATCACATCACATAACTGGTGCTCAAGCATTCATTCCTGTTTCCCTCCTTTTATAAATGGTTTTTTATACTTTTTTTATTTAGCCCTTTTTTATCCCAAGAAGGTATCACTCCCATTTGCTATAGATGATGGAACTGAGGCTCTGACAAGTTCAATGCCTATTCAAGGGTTTAAGTGGTAGGTAGGGTTTGAGTCTTAATTCAGGCTGGTCCAAGGGTCATATTTGTCTTTGCCTCTAGTATAGCAGATTCAGAATTTTTTATACCAGTAACTGTGGCTCCCAGGGAAAGGCAGTATTACATCCAAGTACAAGGAAGAGAAATTATTCATTATGGGAACACAGTATGTTGCTTCTATCCATGTAGAATCCCCTGTAATTTAGGACAATCTATTTACCTGTTTTGGACACTGTCTTTCTATAGTCACTGGAATTTCCTAGCTTGATTTTGAACTTCCAGTATCAATTTTCATTAAGCAAGTTTTTCTAAAGAGTTTGAACAACAGGCACCGATCACAGGTACTCATTTTTTTCTTTACTGTATAAAGTCTCACCTGTTAGTTCCAGAGGAGGCTAATTGTGCATCAGTGGCCTGTCCTAGTGAAAGACAGTCTTGTCTGCTAACTCGGTGTTCGCTGCAGACTCCAGAAGGGAGGAAGGAAGCCCTTATAATAGAGCATAGTGACTGTGTGCCGCGTCCAGCGCTGCAGGGCAACAGGGAATCCTGGAAGAGGGACGGTGCGCTATAACAAAACATACAAGACTCTTTTAGATTTAGAAAGTGGGGGACCAGGAGGCACTCTGTTCTGCCGAACGGAGTGAAAAAAGGGCCTGGGCTTTGGCCCACATGACTTTTATTGAGGAATATGATGAGATTAGTGTGGAAGGTGACAAGATTAGTGGGCAGGAATAGGTATAAGCAAAAATGAGGTTATCTTCTTAGCGATATCAATGGGTGTATCCTTAAGGCATAATGCAGCTGTTTACATAATAACATGGTTAATGCATTAAGTCCTTTATCTTGTCTTT
>PVHT021183710.1:29883769-29920533 GCA_004024745.2 Catagonus wagneri
TTTTTTTTTTTTTTTTTTTTTGCCTTTTGTCATTTTATGGCCGCGGGTTTATGGCCGCACCCGCGGCATGTGGAGGTTCCCAGGCTAGGGGTCTAATCGGAGCTGTGGCCACTGGCCTGCGCCGCAGCCACAGCAACGCAGGATCCGAGCCGCGTCTGCAACCTACACCACAGCTCACGGCAACGCGGGACCGTTAACCCACTGAGCAAGGGCAGGGATCGAACCCGCAACTTCATGGTTCCTAGTCGGATTCGTTAACCACTGCGCCACGATGGGAACTCCGTAAGGGCTTATTTCTTAATGTTAGCAACACGTTGAGATCACCCAAAAGCTTTCTTTATTTAGAAAGTGAATTTTGTTAGTTGGAGGTGAATTTTCTGAGTCTCCGACATTATATATGCTGATGTATCTTTTTGTAGGCAGTCAGCTTGAATTAGTGTTAATAGCTTTCCATAGTTGATTTTTTTCCTTATTCTGAGATTCAGTTTAGGAGAAGTACTTCTTGATAGTTACTCTTTTTTTAAACAATACAGTTATTTATTTATTTATTTATTTTCTTTTTCAGCCGCACATGCGGCTGGGATCGAATCCGAGTCGCAGCTGAGACCTAACACCACAGCTGCAGCAACGCCAGATCCCTAACCCACTGTGCCAGGCTGGGGATTGAACAGGCACCCCCACAGAGACAGGCCGGATTGTTAACCCACTGTGCCACAGCGGAAACTCCCTGATAATTATTCTCTTAAGCAGAGTGTACATTTAAAAATATTTGTGGCTGTAATTTGTAGCTTATGTTTTAAGTAGAAAAAAGTATTGAAATACATTTTAAATAGAATCATGTATTTTAGCAATTGGTACACGACTGTTTTGGATCTAAGGATCTTTTTTGTGTCATGTCCAGTATTCTAGTAGACAAAATATCTGCTACTTTAGATTTGAATTGTTTTTCTTTTAATCAGAAGGTGCTGTTAATAAGTTTTCAACAGGAAGATGGGCTTGTAGTTTTGGAAAATACTAATTAGTGTACTGAGTAAAACACTAAATGATGTGAAAAAGACCGCCATCCTCTCTAAATAGCATTATCTCTGGATATGATTCTTTTCAGTTTCATCTTTGAGGATTTTTCTTCTTTTTCTTTTTTTAGGGCTGTACCTGCGGCATATGGAAGTTCCCAGGCTAGAGGTAAAATCTGAACTACATCTGTGACCTACACTGCAGCTTGCAGCAATGCCAGATCTTTAACCCAATGAGTGAGGCCAGGGATTGAACCTTCATCCTCATGCATACTAGTCAGATTCTTAACCCGCTGAGCCACAGTGGGAACTCCTGGTGATATTTTCCTTGTGAATATTTTTTTTGTCTTTTTTTTTTGCCTTTATGTAGAGCCGCACTCGCGGCATATGGAGGTTCCCAGGCTAGGGGTCTAACAGGAGCTGTAGCCGCCGGCCTTCGCCACAGCCACAGCAATGCGGGATCCGAGCCGCGTCTGCAACCTACACCACAGCTCACGGCAACGCCGGATCCTTAACCCACTGAGCAAAGCTAGGGATCGAACCCGCAACCTCATGGTTCTTAGTCGGATTCGTTAACCACTGAGCCACGAAGGGAACTCCTCCTTGTGAATATTTTTGAAACATTTCATTCTTTACTAGCCTGTATCAGTAGCATCTGTTGAGATGGGGTGTCACCAGTTTTTGTCTGTGATGGCCATTAGTCTTCGGGGCCCTGGCTCTTCCTCTGATTGAGGAGTTCTTATTGTCAAAGCCAGAGCTGCCCAGACACACCCACCCCAGAGTGTGACTCCGAAAGTGAAGGCAAGAAGTGGGAGGAAACTGAAAGTGCCTGGAGGCCATTTGGAGAGGATGGGAAGCAGTGACAGCTGTTTCTAGGGGCCTTCCAGTTGCGGTCCCAGTGTGGGCAGGTCTGACTGTGTCAGTGGTTCACTCTGCAGTATGCCCTTAGGCATAGTTTTAGTTGTGAAGCTGATGTGCTTAGTCCTCTGGTTTGTTTTCCAAGAGATGCTGTGAACTATCCAATAGCTTTAAAAAAAAAAAAAAAAAATTAGGAGTCTCTGTTGTGGCTCAGTGGGTTAAGCACCTGACATAGTGAAGAGGCGGTTTCGATCTCTGCCCTCATTCAGTCCGTTAAGGATCCGGCATGGCTGTGGCTGTGGTGTAGGCTGGCGTCTGCAGCTTTGATTCTGCCACTAGCCTGGGAACTTTCAGATGTTGCACGTGTGACCATAAAAAGAAAAACAAGATTATTGTTCAAGTTAGCTAGTTGGTTTCTGATGCTCAAGACGAAAAATGTGGACAAATTCAACATCCAGACCTGTCACTGGTTGATACTGGGCAGAGGCCTTTGTGGAGAAGAGCAGCGGTCTGTCTGCCTTCCCACCCTGGATGGACTCTGTTCAGAGTCCCAAGAGTCCTGGCTCAAGGTGACCCAAAAGACTGAAGCGGGGACACAGGCGATGCCAGCGGTGGGGGCTGCTTTGCTGGTGGTCAGGCGGGACTCGGAGGCACACAGGGTCATCCTGCTGATCTCGCTGTGGGAGCTCTTCGCTGCTAATCGCGTTACCCCCCACCCCCCCCAAACTTTTGGGAGTATTAGATATGGAAATAATGTTGGTAGAATATCTATTTTGTTTAGCCAAAAATCATATCCGAAAGTCCTAATTGCTTTTTAGTTGACTTTATTGAGTATAATTTGCATTCTTTAGGATTGTACCCATTTGACAAATGTGTGTGTGTGTGTGTGTGTGTGTAACCACTACTAAAATTGGGATATAGAATGTTTTCATTATCCTGCAGTCTGCTTCCCTGCCTGCCACAACAGTGTTTCACCTTTTTTTTTTAAGGGCCGCATCCGAGGCTTATGGAAGTTCCCAGGTTAGGGGTCAAATTGGAGCTGTAGTCTGTGGCCTGCACCACAGCAACAGCAATGTGGGATCAGAGCCGAGTATGCAGTCTACACCACAGCTCACGGCAATGCCAGATCCTTAACCCAGAGTGAGGCCAGGGATCGAACCTGCGTCCTCAGGATGCGAGACAGATTCATTTCCACTGAGCCACAACAGGAACTCCGGTTTTTGGCTTTTCATGTAATCATCTTAGGCTTTCTCTGTGTTAGTTGATGATATGTCATTTTACTGTTCATGGGACATTACAGTATGAAAAGGTGTAATCACTTCTCTTTACCGAACTATTAAAAAAAAACTATCAATGCTGTATAAATTATAAATCGGATAATTAATACTTTGCCGCATAGAATTGGCTTGAGTTAGATGACTTGTCTCCTGAAGGATTTTCTGGTGGATGGCCTTTCTTGCTTCTCTTTGGCCAGAGGCATATACGATGCTAGGATTTGCTCCTTGGATGCGATGATGTCTTTTAATCATTGTCAGGGTCAAGTTGGGAGACAGGAAAGCATAGTAGTTGAGTGTGGGCCTTAGAGTCAAAATATGTGGGTTCAGATCCTCTTCTGCCTCTGTTAGCTGTGTGACTGTGGGTAAATTACCCCGCTACTCTAGGTAAGCCTCGAATTCCTCACGCATAAGAAGTACCTCCTGCAGGGTATGGAGTGTTTATGGAACACCTGCCATGTATCAGGCTCTGTTCTTCATTTGTCATGAAGGTCTCATTCCAGAATTGGGCGAGAGGCAGATAATAAGCAGGTGAGTCCCTTAGTGTGTCGGATGAGGTTAAGTTCATTAGAGAAGAAGGGAGCGGGGAAGCGGAGAGCGTAGGCGCCCCTGTGGGGGCCGGGCTGGGCAGTGGTTGTGATTTTGTACAGATTTTTGCTCAGGGAAGGCCTCACTGAGAAGGAGCTAAGACAAGATCTGATGGAGGTGAGGGAGCCTTCTGGGGAGAAGGGGACACGGATGCAGAGACTCGGGGTGGGGGGGAGCAGGCCTGTATTTGAGGAACAGCAAAGAGGCGGGTGTGCTTGGAGTGGAGTTGGGGCTTGAGTAGAGAGAAAGAGGTGATCATGAGGATTCAGTGAGATAAGACACAGTGTTTAGAGAAATGCTTGGCACTTTTTTATTGCTGATGATTACTGTGTAATGATAGTTTCCACATTAGGCTTTAAAGGGAGGCCCTAGAGAGGAAAAGAAGTTATAAGGAAGAAAGGAAGCTAGTGAGGCGTTCCCTCATGCAGTCATTCACTAAGCCTCCGAGGTTTCTCATATCGCTGGGCGCTGCTGTAGCCAACGCTGAGCCTGGTCCTCGGGTTTACGGAGCCTCCTTTCCGTGGGTTTGGTAGCAGAAGGAGAGACGTACTGGTTAGCTGAACAGGGCACAGGTAGGTGGGTGTCCGGGGTGCTTTGGGACCAAACTGGGCTCATTGAAATCGGACCAGGGTTAGCTCCTGTCACATAGGTTTAGCTTTTGGAGTTGCATTATGTGAAGAAAGGGGTCAGCGTGTACCGGGGGGCGAGGTGGGAGGGGGCTTCCGAGCAGAGGCCTGCGCCGGGCAGTAGCACAGGAGCTGGGGGGCCAGAGCGAAGGCGAGCGAAGGGAGAGCTTGGTTGGCAGGAGCCACGTGGGACGGGCTGAAAAGAGGCACCAGGGAGGGCTTTTGAGTGGGACGAAGGGGAGGGGGAAGAGAGGAGTCAGAGAAGGTGGGGTGCAGGGAGAGGGAGCACGGGGACTGAGGGGGGCTGACACGTACAGATATCCTGGGGCGGCTCCAGCTGCCCTGCCTGCACTGACCCGTTTAATCCTCACCACCGCCCTCTGAAGTGGGTGGTGTACAGACTGTTATCATCCCCATTTTACAGATAGGAAAGCTGAGGTGCAGCAAGGTAGCTGACCGTCTCAACGTCACCTAGCTGGCAGGTGGTGAAGTGAGACTCTTAACTCAGGATTCTGACTCCAGGATGAAGTGCCCCATCACTGCCTGTGAAATAGTCCTATTTTATTTGTGCTCTTCATTTAATCCTTATGATAACGGGGCAGGTGTATTGGAATTCTGTTTGTCACTGGCCTATAAATGATGACAGCAGAGCCGGTTGATACAATTTTCTCTTTTGCTCTTGATTCTTTTCTTCTTGGAGTGTGTCCCCACAGGATCGGGGTCTGTGGATTCCGTCTTTCCCACTCCTCTTCTTCCCTCATTTCTGCCTTCTTACATTTAAAAACGAATTCTAGCTGGACAACTGATTGTGGCAAAGAAAAGTGTTGCCATACTTTCCCTTTTTTTTTCTTTCTTTCTTTTTTTCACTGCCCCTCGGCATACGGAGTTCCCTGGGCTGGGGATCAGATCCAGGCCGCAGTGTGACCTGAGCCGCAGTCAGAACAACGCTGGAACCTTAACCCACTTTAACCCACCGTTGTGGGCCAGGGATCGAACCTGTGTCCCAGCGCTCCCAAGAGGCTGCCAATCCTGTTGCGCCACAGCGCGAACTCCAAAATTGTCATTTTTTAATCTTAGATGTCATTTTAAACAGACATCTGATCTATATTAAATACTTTTTAAACACACGCTTTTTGTATTATTTTTAAATATGAAAGATAGCTAACATCATTTCAGCAAAGCCAGAAGATGGAAAATTTACCTTTTCATGGAGCTACTGATGTAGTTTTTGTGCAACATCTTTGCAGTGATTTTCTTCTCTTTTTCTGGAGTTGGGGTTGAGTTTAAGTCTGTTTCCTCTAAGATCTCTTTCTGCAGATGCCGTTCCCAAAGTCAGACCCCGGATTACTCGCTCTTCACTAAACAGGAAGCTGAGAAGGACAGTTGCACATCCAGGTCCAGGCGGCTGGCTCTTGAAGTGAGGGTGTTAGAGGCCTGTCGCCCTGTCTCCCTGTTGCCCTCTGCCCGGGCTTTACTTTTTGATAGTCTAGGTTGAGTCTTAGTCTCCTCCATGTTCTAATGATAATAAGGATGAAGAGAACCCTCCTCAGCGCATAAGCAGCGTGGGCCGGCGCTGGGCACACGCTTTCCCATTGAATCCCCACGGTAGCTCCAGGAAGAGGGGCCTGCAGTTCTGGCTCCACGGGCGAGACACTGAAGCACAGGGATGCTGGGTCATGGGCAGGGCCCCTCTGCCGCTGGGATGCTGCAGAACTGGGGCTCTCACCCGGGGCCGCTCTCATTCTTGAACCTGAATCTGGGCCCTTCTAACATTACATTAAAGGGTGAATTTTACTCCAGGCGATGGAGTGGATCGCTGTGCTTCAGTGGGAAGGGCGGGGTGAGGAGAATGAGTCTAGGGCCTCGTATACCCTGTCGCATTGGGAGAGCAGCCAGCCCGGCTGTCCTGAAGTGGCCGGCTCCTCTGAGATGGCACGAGCCGGCCCAGGCTGTGCGGCGGCCCCACCGCCTGTCTCGTGCAGGTGGCTTCTCCCAGCTTCCTTTACAGGTCCTGGGAGAGTCAGGAGGAAAAAGCCGGCAGCAGCGCAGGCAGGGGTGGCTTCTCTCTGGGTCCCACGTCCGGGGAAGGCGCTGAGTCACCTGCCATGACCTGCGACTCTTTCCAGGCTCACCTTTCTGGCAAATATTTATTGATGAGGAGAAAGATCTTAACAGCTTCCTCACTGCTGCTTTGTTTCTCCGCTGAAAAGCATGATCTTTTTTTCACGAGCTGAGTGTTCTGGTGAATGAGTTGGACCCGTTCTGGCCTGGATTGGGATTGTGAGCTCGGATGTGGATTGGCTGCCCACTGGCTGGGACGGAGTTGAGGGTAGGCATACAACTCTCCTCTCTGGTGGCACTTTAGAGTCACCTGGGCTGCTTGAGAAGCCCTATTTTTATTGATTGATTGATTTTTTTTTTTTTTTAGGGCCACACCTATGCATACGGAGGTTCCCAGGCTAGGGGTTGGATCAGAGCTGTAGCCACGGGCCTACACCACAGCCACACAACAAAGGATCCAAGCCACATCTGTGACCTACACCACAGTTCACGGCAATGCCAGATCCTTAACCCACTGAGCGAGACCAGGGATCGAACCTGCATCCTTATGGATGCTAGTCAGATTCGTTTCTGCTGAGCCACAGCGGGAACTTTGAGAAGCCCTATTTTTATTTGATTGATCTGGATTGGGGCCTGGGCACTGGCAGTTATTCAGACTCCCCAGGTTCTAACGTGCAGCCACTGGGTGAATTTTCAGTGTCTTCATGTGTGAGCAAAGTTTGGTCTGGGCCATGGGGGAGAGCAAACTCCCACCCCAAACCCCCTGAGCCCTGCAGTGGGCAGAGAGCTCAGGCCCTCCCCACCCCGCAGCACATGGCCGCGCTCAGGTGGCACCTGCTGGGCCCTAGGTGCTGTACTGGGCACCTTGCAGCATGAGTTCTCTTGGTCCTTACCGTGTCCTTACGAGGCAGGCACTGTTACCATCACTTTATAGACCGAGGAGTTCCTACTTCTAACAAGGACCGGCCTGTAGTATGAAGCTGACCTGCAAAGCCAGTTTTTTGGTTTTTCCTAGTTTTGTTTCAGGTCTTCTATAGTAATTCAGCCTCGGAGTTCCTGTCATGGGGAGCGGAAATGACTCCGACTAGGAACCATGAGGTGCGGATTCAATCCCTGGTCTTGTTCAGTGTGGTGTAGGTCGCAGACTCGGCTCGGATCTGATGTTGCTGTGGCTGTGCTGTAGGCCGGCAGCTACAGCTCCGCTTGGACCCCTTGCCTGGGAACCACCATATGCCGCAGGTGTGGCCCTAAAAAGCAAAATAATAATAATAATAATAATAATAATAATAATAATAATAATAATTCAGCCTCAAATGTGAATAATTTCGATTTTACAATTGAGACGTATACTTGTGCCATCTCACATAGCTAAATGACTCAATTGTCATAGAAAGCATAAATTGGTATCTCTAATACCAACTGAAATCAACTTTTTATAGTGCCAAAGCAGAGTTCATTTTATGGTAGATTTTGAGATACCTCATTTGAGGTAAAATTCATTTTTTTGGCCATCCCCATAGCATGTGGAGGTTCCTGGGCCAGGGGTTGAACCTGCATCACAGGAGTGGCAATGCCAGATCCTTAACCTGCTGAACTACCAGGGAACTCCTAAAACTCATTTTTAATGCTTGTTTTTAGTTAAAATTTGCATTTTGCGCTTTTGAAAAATCACATATAATGTGTACGTTTGAGCTCATACCCCTGCCTTGCATTCTGACCTACTCTTGATGCTCTGGCTTCTGTAGCTTTCCTGGCTACTTAATAAGCAAATTGAATATCAGCATTTTAAACGTGCTCAAGTCTCGCCGTCATAGAGTCCAAACTCAGCACTCCCTCAATCCCACATGCGTTTCCGTGAAACTTCCGGAACAGTTGTTTATGCCTGACGTAGTCTAATCCCTCACTTCCTGCTCCGTCCTCGGCCGATTCCATCCAGGGCCTCAGTTCTGTCATCACAGTCTTCGCCACAGTCACAGAGTGACGTCCACATCGCTAAATCCAGTGACTGCTGTTAAAGCATTTATTCCCGTTTATTGGTACCTGTTACGTGCTAGGCTTGAGCTCTTCTGGGTATTGGGACACAGTGGTAAACAAAGCAGAGTCCTTGTCCTTGTGATTCTTGGGCTCCAGGGAGAATGACCAAGGCTAAATATAGGAATATATAAGATATCATGATGCCTTAGGCCTTAGGCCTTGCTGAAGAATTGGAGTTTTTCCTTCCATGCTGCATCCACAAATCCAAAGTCATGATTGTGGAGTTCACGTCATGGTGCAGTGGAAACGAATCTGACTAGGAGCCATGAGGTTGCGGGTTCGCTCCCTGGCCTTGCTTGGTGGGTTAAGGATCCGGCGTTGCCGTGAGCTGTGGTGTAGTTCGCAGACGCGGCTCGGATTCCACGTTGCTGTGGCTGTGGTGTAGGCCGGCGGCTGTAGCTCTGATTAGAGGTCCCCTAGCCTGGGAACCTCCATATGCCGCAGGTGTGGCCCTAAAACGACAAAAGCCAAATCATGATGGCAATCTAAAGTCATTCTGTGTCCTTTGTAGTTGGAAAGGATCTGTCTTCCTTTCATTGACATTTGTATCCTCAGAGTATTGGGAACCCGTATAGGAAAGAGGGCTCCTGTTTCTAGAAGGAAGGGCGAACCTAAACTAAACCTCAGCTACAGTAGTACGCCATTGGCTTTAACAACAACAACATTTTTTTTTTTCATCTTTCGTATCACTCGAGTAAAACTCAGGTTTCAGGAGGATAGGCCATGTAACCCACGGTTTGGAGAACCCCTGAGCCTTCCGTGTGTGTGGAGGGGGGGTAGTTAGAGGTGGAGCCTTCTAGGCCATGCTCTTGTCCTGCCCCGGAAGTGTTTAGGATGAGTGCTGATTTTGATAACCTTGAATTTTGTCCAATTCTGTTTCTCTTTTTTGGCGGTGATATGATGATGACCTTATGTTCTGTCTCCCACCCCAAAAGCCATTACTGACTTTTAGTTCTTCATTTTAATTGTCATCAAAATACATTTTTGTCTCTGCGTAGTGCTTCATTAACAACTTTTATTCCTGAGAGCTTTGCTCTCTGGCCAGCTGGAGCTTAGCTAGTAATAAAATGCTTTCGTGAATCTTTGTGACAAGAGGAAAGATGTGTACTTGAAAGAGAAATAACATTGGTGTTATGTATCTTTTGTACTGTCTTTAAAAAAAAAAAGTTGGTAGATGGTTTTACTACCTTTTTATCCAATATCAAAGTTCTCTAGCTTTGTGTGCTTAATTATTAACAACCTGGGGTGGGAGGTGGCTCCTGGTTGTTTACCCTGCTGGAGTGTGAAGTTACCTGGACACTTTTCCTCCCATCAGAAGTACACTAAAGGAGTTCCCGTCGTGGCTCAGTGGTTAACAAATCTGACTAGCATCCATGAGGATGTGGGTTCGATCCCCGGCCTTGCCCAGTGCGTTAAGGATCCAGCATTGCCGTGAGCTGTGGTGCAGGTTACAGATGCGGCTCGGATCCTGCGTGGCTGTGGCTGTGGTGTAGGCTGGCAGCTGTAGCTCTGATTCAGCCCCTAGCCCGGGAACCACCATATGCTGCAGGTGTGGCCCTAGAAGGCAAAAATCAAAAACAACAAACAAACAAAAAAGGTACGCTAGAAAGGAGGGATTGGGAATTAGAAGATGTGAATTATCCCCAACTTGGCCACTACTACTTTTCTGACCCTACTGGGGCCAGCTTTCCTAGCTCCAGGAGAATTTTCAAGGCAAATTAGACAAAAGAACATGAATGTTGAGCTTCCCTCTCAGATCCTGTAAGCAGTCTACTGGTTTTCCTCCCAGTATAGTCATGTTTTGTATAGAGGTTAGTTCTGACGTTCATATGTAAGGTGAAAATCACCAGGGATTAAAAATATCATTGGCTGGGAGTTCCCATTGTGGCTCAGTGGTAATGAATCCAACTAGTATCTGTAAGGATGTGGATTCAATTCCTGGCCTCCCTCACTGGGTTAAGGATCCGGTGTTGCTGTGACCTGTGGTGTAGGTCGCAGATGTGGCTCAGATCCTGCATTGCTGTGACTGTGGCGTAGGCCAGTAGCTATAGCTCCAATGCGACCCTTAGTCTGGGAACCTCCATATGCTGCGGTGCGGCCCTAAAATCAAAGCAACAAACGAAAATGCCACTGGAAATAGGTTCAGAAGGTGCCTCTCATTGGAGATTATCTGCAGCACAGCAGTCCTTTCCTCCCGTATTAGTACGGATCACGGCTCTTCAGCCAGGTGCCATCAGAAGCAGCTGGCTTCAGTGTAGGGCCTGTGTTTTATGAGAAAGACATCACTTTAAATACTTGACTCACACCGTGTTGTGCGATGCACAATGTACGACTGGCACATGGAAACTGAGCCAGCGCAGTGACTGCCAGGTTCGTGTTGCCATCTCCTGCTCTTTAAGCAGAGGCCTCCAGGGCAGGTACCAGGACAACTGACTTTTCTTCTCTCTGTCTCTTCTTTTTGCCAAGCTAATTTTGTGTGCGAGTTAAATGCGGATGTCCTGCGATCCCAGTGTACACGCAGAACCTGTCTCCACGTTTATTGCCGCAGGCTGCCTTTACCGCCACGGGCTGCCGTGGGCCCTCATCATCTCGCACCTCCGTCACTCCCAGCGACTTCATGAAAGGCCAGTCAAAAGCCAGGCCACAAACTTGCTGTAGGGCAGTCTTTCTAAAAAAACTGGTTAAAACATTTCCTGTGGCACCTAGACTTTAGCAGTGTTTCTCAAACCTCGCCACCGGTGTTCTGCTCTGGCAGAATTAAGTACTCTGGCTTCTGGGAGCGTAACCCGGTCAGGTGAAATTTCTTTCAAGTCTTGTGCCATGTTTTTATTTTCATGTAAAACAGTTGTGGATGAATTACCATTGGGTCGTTACCGTTGAGCTGCTGCTTGACTGTGCCACGTTTGTCTATCACATTTGCGCACCTTCTGATGGCCAGTTGGAAATACAAGTCCTTAGGAGATTAAACTCGTAAGTAGGATTCAGAGCCGCCCGTTTCCGACCCTGCCTGCCTTTTGAGTCTCCTGTTACCATGCTGCCCCTCATGTATGAAGATATATTGGTGTGAATGCACTGAAACGTCCTGAACGTATTGATTTTAAGCCTTGATGCCTTTGTACCTGCATTCATTTATTCCTTGAGTATTTATTGAGCACCTGATGTGTGCCAGGTATTACTCTAGGTACCAGGGATACAGCAGTGGACAAGACCAAGTTCTGGCTTTTGTGAAACTTACATTCCTTTTTTTTTGTTTGTTTGTTTTTGGGTTTTTTTTGTTTTGTTTTTTGTTTTTTCTTTGTCTTTTTGCCTTTATTTAGAGCCGCACCCGTGGCATATGGAGGTTCCCAGGCTAAGGGTCTAACAGGAGCTGTAGCTGCCGGCCTTCGCCACAGCCACAGCAACGCGGGATCCGAGCCGCGTCTGCAACCTACACCACAGCTCACGGCAACGCCGGATCCTTAACACACTGAGCAAGGCCAGGGATCGAACCCGCAACCTCATCGTTCTTAGTCGGATTCGTTAACCACTGAGCCACGACGGGAACTCCTGAAACTTACATTCTAAAGCAGGAGGAAGATGCCAAACAAATATGACATAACCCCAAGTGCTACAAGTGCCATAAAGAGAAGAAAAGCGTGGTAAAGTAATAGTGAAGAAGGGCTCCTGTTGGTTGGGTCTGGCAAGGTTCTGTAAGAAGATGACATTTAAATGACAGCCTGATGAATTATGAGAGCAAGCTATGTTCTTTAGAGGAAAGAGGGCTCAGCGCAGAGAGAACAGCGTGTATAAAGGCCCTGAGGTAGGAGCATGCTTGCTGTGTTCACAGAAGAGCAGGACGCTCACTGTGACTGAGAAGAGTGAGCAAGGGGAAGATGAGTAAGAGAGGAGATTGGATAGATGGGTAGAGGTGAGGTGTGCAGGGCCCCGAGTCTAGGATCAGCGCTTTTCTTTTGCCTTGAATACTGTCCCTTTCCATTTGTAACTTTCGGATGAGGTTGGAATTAATTGTATTTATATATGTATTTTGTATTTATATATATAAATATATATATATACACACACACACATACACACACACATATATATGTATATGTATATATTTGTTTTTAGGGCTGCACCTGCAGCATATGGAGGTCCCCAGGCTAGGGGTCGATTTGGAGCTGTAACCGCCAGCCTACTCCACAGCCACAGCTACGCCAGATCTGAGCCACACCTGCAACCTACAGCACAGCTCACAGCAACACTGGATCCTTAACCCACTGAGCAAAGCTAGGGATCGAACCCACATCCTCGTGGATACCAACTGGAATTGTTACGGCAGAGCCACAATGGGAACTTGTGATATTAATTTTAATTTGTTCCTTTTCGTAGCTGGTTGCCCCCCATTTCCTGAATAAGTCTCTCTTCCCCATTGATTTGAAATGGCATTTAATCATTTTAATTGTACGTGTTCATATTCACACATACAGACATGCATACAGACATGTTTATTACCTCTTCCATTGGTTTGTCTTAACTGCACGTACGCCGTACTGTAGCCATTACTGTGCCTTTATACCAGGCGTTGGCAAACTGCGGTCTGTAGGCCGAACTGGGCCTACCACCTGGTTTTTTATAGTTACGCGGGAACAGCCACACTCATTTGCTTATGTATTGTTTATGGCTGCTTTTGAACTACCCTAGCAAAGCAGTTGCAACAGAGATTGAATGGCCCAGAAAGCCTAAAGTATTTAAAATCTGGCTCTCTTCAGAGAGTTTACCAGCCTCGGCTTTGTTTTTCGTATTGATATCTGATAGAGTAAGTCCTTCCTCATTGCTTTTTTTCCAGCATTTCTTGGCAACTTGTTCTTTCAAAGGAACTTTAGAATCAATATGTCAAGCTTGCTGGACTCCCTTCCTTTTTCGCCACCTCTTTTTTTGGGGTGGGGAAGTGGGAGGCAAGGAGAATAGGTTATGCGTTTAATTTGCAGTTTAGTAAAGGGCAAAGTGATCACCTTAGAATACTGCTTCTTTCCATTTATGGAATATGGTATTTCTGCATTTATGTCTCAGTGAACGTTTATTGTTTCTTCCTTTGGGTGTTGTATATTTTAAATTTATTCTTACATATATTATTGCTTTTTGTTGCTGTTATAATTGAGATCACCTCCCCACTATGTGTTATTTTATTTTACTTATTTAGATTTTTTTTTTCTTTTTAGGTCCACACCTGCAGCATATGAAAGTTCCCAGGCCAGGAGTCCAGTTGGATCTGCAGCTGTTGGCCTACACCACAGCCACAGCAGCACAAGATTCGAGCTGTATCTATGACCGACACCACAGCTCAGGGCAATGCCAGATCCTTAAACCCACTGAGCAAGGCCAGGGGTCAGACCAGCATCTTCATGGATACTAGTCGGGTTCTTAACATGCTGAGCCACATGGGGAACTCCCTGAACTATATTTTACAAGTGACTATGACATAAAGGAAAGACTAGGATTTTTTTTTTGTATTTAAATTGTTTCTGACGCCCTTATGGAAGTAAACTCCTATTAGGACTATTAATTCTTAAATTTGATTCTTTTACTTGATGGTCATTGTCTGAATTTACCAGTAATTGTTTCATTCCTAATATTTTTGTCTCTGTATATCGTGGGATTCTATACCCAGCGTAGTTTGGAGAAAGTAGACTTTGACCCGCTCACATTTTTCTGTTTTGTTATGTAGGTCACAGCAAATGATAGTTATAAACACACACACACACCCCTGAAAAAAAGAAACCCACAAACCCCAAAACAAACAAAAAAACCAGAAACTTTTTGCCCAGTCAGCATTTGTTGATCATTGTAAGAATACACAGAAGATAATATAGGCCAGCTGTTTATCAGGCGGGCTATGCCTTTTTGCAGAGCCATTTGTCGCTTTTAATTTGGAATGTAGGGTTTGCATGTCACACGGGAGAGTCAGACCGCGTGGCTGCTTTACTGTGGAGGGCCTTTGACCATGGACTAAAGATGACTTAACCAAGCACTTATCCTTTGGAATTGAAATATGAGCAGAAGGAGATTTTTATGATTCACTTATTACTTCCCTAAATATGTTTTCTGTAAAGCATTTGATCTTTACCCTTTACATCTAATCCTTAAGGATGTGAAATCCATTTTAGATTTCAAGGTCCGTTACTTGCCCTGAGCACTGAACAGATTAACAGATGAACCATAAATTCAATATGTGTTAACCTTTGTGGATTTATCTTTTAATGCCATTTTGGTCTTTTTTCCCCTGAATTTGTGCCTACTTTTTAGCTTCTTACCTTGGTGGAACTAGTCTATTCATGCTGTTGGTTCCTTCTCTTTTTCCTTTTTTTCCTTTTTTTTTTGTGGTGACATGGTGATGAAGTGGTTATGATAGTAGACACTGGATATTGAAATAGAGAATTACTGACATGTGCTGTGTGATGTGTGAAATGAACCTTGTTATTCTCGTTGCCCGTGAAGTGAAACTTGATGTGTAGAACCTGATCTTAAATGTTAAATGCTCTTGTATGTTTCCTCCACTGTTGAGGTGATTGGTCTTCTACCATCATGAACATCAGTTGGTGACATATGGACCTAAAAATGCCATCGTGGGCTGTAGAGATGTTTCAGGCCACACGCCTCAGTCAGAGGGAGCACCAACATGGAGGTCTTTGATATGGGGCTTGGCTCGAACCTACAGAAAGGAGGTGTGTGCATTGTGTGGAAAATGGTATAATGATAATTGATATCTTTTATTGGGCACTTACTATGGTCCAGGCATTACACTGGCTGTCTGCCCCATCCAGGTGTTGTACTCTCACTTTACAGCTGAGGATGTTAAGATTTAGGTTAAATAACTAGTAGATCTGAGATTCAAAAAACTGTTAGATTGTCAGGTTGTAAAGCACAGTGGTTTTTGTTTTTGTTAAAGAGACTGTGTGTGTGTGTGTGTGTGTGTAAGGATTTAGCAATTTAAATCCATTTAGATTCTCCTGTATTAATTTTTTTTTCTTTGTACAGCCACACATGCAGCATTTGGAAGTTCCCGAGCCAGGGATTGAATCGCAGCTGCCAGCCTAGACCACAGCCAGGCAACTGGCAACCCACCGAGCCAGACCAGGGATCAAACCTGCGTGCTCACAGAGATGTCGGGTCCTTAACCTGCTGAGCCACAACGGGAACTCCTCCTATGTGAATATGACAGTTGAATTAACATCAGCGTGGTAGAGCATGGGAGGAGTTGTCTGGAGACCTCATTGCTGCAGTGATCTTGGCAAACTCCTTTCTCTCTTCCCTTCTGTGTGGCCTCAGTGGAGAGACGATCTTTAAGTTTTTGTTTTTGGGGGGCCCAGAGTTTGATTTGTATTTTAGGATGTTAATGTAGTGTATTATTTGTCGTCTGGTTTTTAAATGGAGAGAGTGTGGAAAGGGGCTTTATGGCTTGGTAGTAGATGCTAGGGGAGAGGGAAGTGTCAGATTAAGCTCCCGAAAGCCTTTGCAGGTTAGGAGGGCACTGTGATTCTAGCTTTAGAGCCCCTATTCAGGTTTATGAAATCTTTTTTGTTTGTTTGTGTTTTGGTCTTTTTGTCTTATCTAGGGCCGCACCCATGGCATATGGAGGTTCCCAGGCTAGGGGTCTAACAGGAGCTGTAGCCACCGGCCTTCGCCACAGCCACAGCAGCGTGGGATCCGAGCCGCGTCTGCAAACTACACCACAGCTCACGGCAATGCCGGATCCTTAACCCACTGAGCAAGGCCAGGGATCGAACCTGCAACCTCATGGTTCTTAGTCGGATTTGTTAACCACTGAGCCACGAAGGAAACTCCCAGGTTTATGAAATCTTAAGTGTAAGTAAATAAACACACACACACATATATACTCAGACACCCCAAATGCTTTTTAATTCTTTTCTGTGCAGTTGCACTACTTAGGATGGAAAATCAAGGTTTTGCACGCATTATGTCATCGTTTACCTTAAATTTGGCTAAATCATTCAGATGCCAAATAATTAACACTTGTCTGTATTTGAGGCCCCGTTCTGTTTGTCTCTCAGCCAAACCTCTGATCCTTTGGCTCATTTTCAATGGCTGTGCCTGTGGTGTGAGGACATGGGCTGCGCTGGGCGGGCTGGAGCCGCGCCCCCTGTGCACGACAAGGACAGCCTGCTGCTCCTGACAGCGATGGGTGAATGTCAAAGGCTCTGCCGCCTGCTGGCCCCTCTGCACTCCAGGCCAGCCCAGATCTGGATTCCTGGTGTGAATTTAGAAAAGTTAAGCTTTCTAAATACTGGCAGGCAGGTCAGCTTGCTTTCCAGATTCTGAGCAGCAGCCCAGAGAGTTCAGCACCAGTAGAAACAGCTTGTATTGTAGTGTCTGCTCTTTGCATCTGACATGTGTCCCAAAGAAAATATTCCAGTGAAGTGAGGTTTTTTTTTTCTTTTTTTATCAGAATGGCATAACTTGGAAAGTTACAGTGTCTTTTCAAGGTTATTTTCGGGCTAACCTTTACTAATTTTTATGATAGTAAAGAAAAGGAACTAATGTAAAACCTGATATTTTATGAAAATATGTCTCTTGATGCTTGTTCCTTCGGTTTTGCCTTTTAAAATTTAATTTAATATAGTATCATTTAATTTTTTATGGCCTTACCTGAGGCATATGGAAGCTCCGGGGCCAGGGATTGGATCTGAGCCACAGCTGCAGCAATGCTGGATCCTTTAACCCACTCTGCCAGGCCAGGGATCGAACACACACCTCTGCAGTGAACTGGGCTGCTGCAGTTGGATTCTTAAACCACTGTGCCATAGCAGAAACTCCTGATGCTTATTCTCATAGACTTTTTAAAAAATTTAATTTTTTATTTAAGTATAGTTGATTTACAATGTGCCAGTTTCTGTTGTACAGCAGAGTGACTCATGTATGTATATACATTCTTTCTTTTTTTAAAAGTCTTATTTTCTATCATGGTCTATCCCAGGAGACTGAATATAGCTCCCTGTGCTGTGCAGTAGGACCTTATAGTCTGTTCATTCTAAATGTACAGTTTGCATCTATTTGTAGACTTTCAGTTTGTATTCACATAGCCTAACATGTAGGCAAGCATAGCTAACTTTATGAAAACCGTTCGGAACTGGAGATGCAAAAAACCTAACAGTTTAACTTCGAGTTGTGTGTTGTGCAGGATTATAATATGGAGCAGCTTATCTAGTCCTGTGTGTATGGTTTAGTGTACAGTTCCGAAATGATTAGAGATGATCACTGGACCAGTCTTTGATTCGGACGTGTTTCTCTGTGAGTGTGAGTTCTGCCTCTGTGTTTCTGATCCCCTGGTGCCTTTTCCTGTTGCAGCACAAGTGACTACAGACTCCATCCCAGGGCCCTGCCTCTCACTCAGAGCTTGCAGTATAGTCCTTTCATCTGTCTGTGTTTGTTAAATAGGAGGGGGAGGCCCTTAGATTCCGTTTCTCTTCTGTGTTGTATAAGCCAATAAAATAAATTATCTTGTGAGAAATGCTGGATGATTGAGATGCTTTCCTATTACTTTCTTGCCAAGAGCTTGATATTGTGCTAGTAATTCTGGGGTAGAGAAAGTGAACACATTTCATTTGCGATCTGTCTTCTATCTGTGTGACTTGATTAATTTGTTAGCATTATTGCTATTTTTCTATGAAGCTCAAGTTCGTTGCTGATAGGATATTATAACTACTGAAGTATTTTTGTCTTACTTTAGAGTTCACATGAAAACTTCATGAACTTTAACATCCGGTTGGGAATTTAATTTTATTGTCAGACATTTTTTCTAGGAGATAGGTTGATAGTTGCCTGTTGTATCTTATTAAAAAGTATCAAATTAATGGAAATAGTATTCCATTGTGTCAAAACATTTGTATGTCTTCACTTGTGAGCTTTCTTTTTTAATAGTCTTCACAATATGAGAAATAAATGACACTGAATTTTCCCCTTTTTCTTTTCAAGACTTTCAGCTGAACTCTCATCTCTCAACACTGGCAAATATTCATAAGATCTACCACACCCTTAATAAGCTAGTAAGTCAATCTTTTGAAGACAAAACTACCAGCTATTTAAAGTACTTGTTTTAAGTATATTTGATAAAAATTTAGATGACGGTACCAGCTGTTGATAAAAGTACTGCATTTTAAAACTTATCGTATGGTATGTGATTTCTTGGTAATCGTGCACGTATTTCTTGCAGAACCTAACAGAAGACATTGGCCAAGACGATCACCAAACAGGTACCTATAAACGCTAACGCTACTTAATTTTGAATAAAATTCCTAATATAACATTATGAAGGAAAAGTGCTAGCTAAGCGTGTAGGCTGAGAATATATGTTGCATGCGTGCAGTTTGAAAGGTATTCCATAAATGTTTGTTGACTTGAGATGTCAGATGAGTTGATAAGTAGGTGGTGTGTGTGTGTGTGTGTGTGTGTGTGTGTGTGTGTGTGTATGTGGTATAGGTCCTAATGATTTATGAATGGGCACACTGAAAGTTGATTACCATAAATAATTCTTTGGTCTTTTGCTTCTCAAACTCTAGCTGGCATTATAATCACCTGAGGAGGGCTTATTCAAATAGATTGCTAGGCTCCACCCCCGGTTTCTGTAGGTTTGGGGTGGGGCCCCAGGGTGCATTTCTAACCAGCTTCTAAATGATGCTGATGCAGCTGGTCTCAAGACCATACTTTGACAACACTTCTCTAAACTGTTGAGGATCATTAAGTTCAGAAACTTGCACTTGATCTATAGTTAAGAAAACTTTCAGCAAAAGTTATTAAAGTGTATTTTAAAGTTTTTGAAAATCACCACAGTAGTATATGAATGCATACTTGTTAAGAGTATTGTGCGTAGCACTCAAGCAAATGGACTAGAAAGCCACAGGCCTCCTCCATGTCTCCCAATCCAGCCTTCCTTCGGTTTGCTGTTTTTTGGTTTTTTGAGTTTTTTTGTCTGTAGCATGCAGTGGTTACATGTGAGATCTCAATTCCCAGAGCAGGAATCAAACCCAGGCCACAGTGGTGAAAGCCAGTATAGACCACCAGGGAACTCCAGCATGCTGTTTGATGTGTTTTCTTTCAGTGTTTTTGTACCTGCATGTATGTCTGTAGTAGTGGGTTTTTTTAAATTCGGCATTGATGAGCTCATACTGTACCATATAGTATAGTGCTATCCAACTGTATAGCATCACTCTTTTTTCATTTAATTTTTTACTTAATGATGTGTCTTGGATGTCGTTGGGATTTAGAACTCTCCCTGCCTTTCCTCCGCATTGGTTCAGAATCAGTTGAACATGAGGCGCAAGGTGGAGACTGAAGTAGCAGTTGTGTTGGAAAACACAGCTTAGATGAGCAGCAGGAATGCAGAGGCTTGTCAGTGTTTTTGACCTTGAGTAGATAGCCTTGCGCACAGTCCTGCCACAGCTAGTTAAGTGCAGCACACCTTCCGGCCCCACTCTACCTATGACAGTGCAGGGGTCCTAGCTTCTGCTGGCAGGCTGATCTGAAAGGCCATTTAGAAGAGGCTGAGCCCCTCTGCTCAGTTCCTAGGCCCCGGATCACTGGGTAGGTCAGAGCTTCCTCCAGGGAGGGAATGAGAGAGAGGGGAGTGTGTCCTAGAGGGCCAGGCCACAGACGGTCCCTTCCCCTCCTCATCTTTCTGCTTTAGTAAATACAGGTCAATCAAAGGCAGTCAAAGACTCTTCCCTGAATAATTGTAAAAGCAGTGCATACACATGGTTTTAAAACAAGTATCGAGAAAGTGTAAAAGGCACAGCTTTCCATCCCATTTTATGAGCCCTGGCTCCCATTCCCCATCAGTACTCCACCCTTGACTCTCCAGAGATAACTCTTCGCTTCATGCATTTGTTTCCCAAATGATGGTGATAGTGGTGATGATATATTTTTCTCCCCAAAATACGAGTATACATTTCTAGGTGCCTCATGTTTTTGTCACTCAGTGTATCTTGGAGGTCTTTTCACAACAGCACACGAACTTTATTTTTTAATGACTGCATGAATTTCTGTCTCATGGATGTATCATAATGTGTTTCTATGGATAACACATTTAAGTGTGTTTAACTTTTAGCTGCTACCAATAATGCTGAATATAATCTTTAGGGCCAGTTTCAATAGTTCAGGGGAAAAAAAGCACATTTCTCTCTCTTATTCTGGAATAATCTATATTGTTAAGCATTGGAGATTTCTTAAACTTAAGAGTTGGCGTGGTTTTGATTTTTTTTTAAGAACTGAATTCTGTGTTTGTAAGATTGTCTTTCCCTTGGCTAAGATAATAAAACACGTTAGTTCTGAGCCTTAAGCTTTATGTAGTTAACATTGAACTTTGGACTTAGAGGAGTATTGTTCCTATAGTTATTTCACATCTAAATGTTGAACCTGAATGTGGCGATTTAATAACTGTAAGCTATAATTAAGGAAAACAAAAGTAGCGGGTGTATATGGCCTCATGGCTCCTCTTTCGCCGTTGGGGACAGTGGATGTGCTTGATTTGTGGTGTGGTACTTGTTGGTGCAGTGTCTGGTACCCCATACGTGCCAATCAAGGTCAGTTAGCGTTAGTAATTTCTTAGAGTAGTCCATTTCATTAACATTTCCCCATCAGATTATAGCATCACTTGTGGTTGCCACATCTGACAGAGTATACTTTAAAAATTAAACAACATAAAATCTGTAATTTTTGGAAATCTGAGAAGGTTCATCACTGTCGTCCCTCTTTGAATCTCTTAGCCCAACAGTGGTCTGAGCAGTTTCTATAGCAATTGCATATGGGAAGAGCCAAACCAAGTGCAAAAGAGGCCAGTATCTTCCTACTCTGTTTACTTTAACACCTTTCTTTAGTGCTTTCAATCTTCCTCTTACCAAAAAAGAGAGAGAGAGAGAGAGAGAGAGAGAGAGAGAGAGAGTGTTAATATTGGAGAAGTAGCCCAAAGTACTGGGAGTGAGTTTGAAAACTCAGAGAGAACCAAAAAAAAAAATGATTAAGAAGGGTGTTAAGTGTCAGAAGTCAGTATTATTTAGAGAGAAAGGAAAGGAAGTTTTTTTGGTCTTAAAAAGTAGGATAAGAATTGCACTTTTAGACACTGATAGTTTTACTGAAATCAGCAAGTAGTTCAGTGATCTGTTCAAGAAAATGAAATAAAATATTAGGTACTGGTAAAATGTCTTAAAATGCCTCAGGTTATCTTATTTATCAACTTAATTTATTTTTGTGGCATTGTTCAGTGAAAGGTGATGCACAATAGTTATATAAAAAGTATTGAAGTGGTGGAATGAAACCATGTAAAACGCTGTTGAGTTAAGGCTGTGTGGTACCACAGGCTTATTAAAATGAAAATTAGTGAAATTTGTGTACTGGAACATGCGATTATACTGAGTTTGGAAAAGTCAGAAAAATTCTCGAATTGTATAGACCTCTTACTTGGGGGTGACTAGGAACTGGGCGCACAGTTTAATATGTCTTACAAGAAAATGAATCCTGAACAGGACCTTTTTTTATTTGAATCTCATAAGGAAAAAGATTTTTTTGAAAAAGCAGTAGAACACTACTTAGATACCATTGATTGAGAATAGCATGCTTGGAAATTTCTCTTGTGGCGCAGCAGGTTAAGTATCCGGTGTTGTCACTGCTGCAGCTTGGGTCGATCCCTGGCCTGGGAGCTTTCACATGCTTGGGGACGCGGCCAAAAAAAAAAAAAAAGGAATAACTTGATTAGTTAAATTATTATCAAAACAGCCAGCTGCATAGGCCTTTGGTCTCTTCCAGGTGAACTCAAATTGCTCTTTAAAATTGATTTTTTTCCTGGGACAAAATACTAGAATAGATATGTAAAAAATGTTGGCAGTATTTCTGTTTTTTTAATGTGGGAAGAACAGCTGTATTCGTGGACTCCCTGATTTATTTGAAAATGTTGTCAATAGAACAGCTTGTTTGTTCTCTTTAACATTGAACCAAAAAGAAGTGAACCTGAACTCAAATCATGGGAGTTCCCTGATGGCCTAGCGGTGAAGTATTTGACGCTGTCTGTCACTACTGTGACTCGGGTTCAGTCCCTGGCCTGGCAACTTCTGCATGCCGTGGGGACGGCCAAAAAAATAATAAGCCTGAATCAAATCATAACCTTTGGGTAAAAAACTGCAATCGATTTTTATTGTCTTCCTAAAGATCTTACGGACATCTCGGCATCAAGACAGAGCTGCTAATGATGGGAGAGCTGGGAGGGTTGCTTTCAGGGTCACTGTCCATCTAATGCAGAAACATCGTAGACCAGACCCCAGAATACTTATTGTGATAATGCGAAGGGGCCTTTTTGGGATTACTAGTTGAGATTATTCATCTCTCCTCCTCCTACTTCTTTATTATTATAACAAAAAGGCTTTTCCTCTTTCACAAGTGCCTGCCAGATGTTTCTAGTGAGATTTAAGATGGATCCTTAAAAGCTTTGTCATCACTGTTTTTTTTCCTTGGGTAATTGGCGGAGATGAAAAACTTGCAATTCTAATCATTTCAGACGAATTTCTGGGTTTCTTAAAGTTAGTTAGGAAGTTGCTTTTATTTGGTAAGTATTCATTGAATAGGAACTTTCAGGTGCTCAGCTTTATCTTATCTGTAGAATTAGGGTGGTAACAACATCTCTCAGATTTGTGAAGGTGACTTTGAAAGTACTTTGTGGTTACTAATTTAAGACATGAGCCTTAGTATTTTGCCACTACTGTAATGTCATATTTTTTTGTATCTAAGTAGATATTTGTAGTGGGTAAAAATAGCTAAAGCTTCTTTGAAGTGGATAAACATTCCATAACATTCTCGTTTATATTATTTGCTTACTAACTTTTCTTTTTAGTTTAAAAATAAAGTTTAAGCTAGCTGAAGTGGAACAAGTTCTAAGTAAAGTCTAAATTTAATGATTTAAATAAATACAGACTGGTAAAACATTCGTTTAGATTTAAGGGTTTTTTTTGTTTTTTGGCTGCACCGGCAGCATGTGAAAGTTCCTGGGCCAGGGATTGAACCCATGCTGCAGCAGTGACCCGAGGCACTGCAGTGATAAACACCAGATCGTTAACCTGCTGTGCCCCGAGGGAATTCCTAGATTTAAGCATTTTTATTATAAAAAGACATCACAGAGCTATTTTAAGAAGCAAACATTCTTGAATATTTGTGTTTTTGAAAACTCCTATCAGGAATCTTAGAGTCAAGTGCTTATCTTAACTGCTAAATGGGAGAAGAAATCTGAAATGGTGGTGTATCTATTCATGGGTATTTCAAACCTCTGGAAATGTACTGATTTTTAGAATTTGATTTACTAAATCCTGGTTTTTAGAAGAATGTTTTAGAACACATTTATTCAAGAAATATTTATTGAGAGCCTGCTGCAGGACCCCCAGCAATCTCTGCGTCTTATTACCGCTGTACTGAGGTGCTGTGTTGGCTGCTTTGTCTGCGCAGGTGAACCAAAGGGTGCCCTCCAAACCGGCGAGCCACGGCACCCTGCAGGCTTGGGGCCACGGACTTACAAACCTGCATTGTTGCTTTTTTTCCGGTGGGAGTCGTGGAGCCATGCTGGGGTTAGGGGATCAGGTTTTAGGCCACCAAGCCTTGGGCTGTGTGCTCTCTGTGTGTTTCTGTTCCCTTAGTTCATGCTGGCAGATTATTTTAAGTGAACTTGTTTTCCTCAGCATTAAAAACATTGATGGTTTTTGAGATAGAGAGCCTGAAACTTTTCGCTATGGTCATGGGTTCCAGGGTTCTCCCTGTGGAACTCTGCTGTGTTGTCCTTTGTTTCGCTGGGGTCTGAGTTGTACTTGTCTCTCCTGTGAGGTGCGGGCGGGGGTCAGTGAGCCAGCGGGTGCCTGAGCGGTAAGGGGCATCGATGCCCAGCAGACATGTTTCAGTGGGAAGGATGCTAACAGCCGCTCGCTTAGGCTGATGATTGGAGTGGGGAGACCTGAACAAATGCCACGTGAATACGTGGAAGAAAAAAAATGCCAAATTTGGGACGATTTGGGGCTAAAATATGAATTACGTTTTACACCAGGAAAAGCGACTTGTGGAACTTCAGCAGAAAGCATTCATCGGTATGGAGAAAACAGTAAAAGGAAGTTGAAAAAATTAGTTTACTTATGATGTTTGTCTGTTTACCAGAAGCGTGATACTCTGGTCAAGTAGGAATCACCGAAAGCCAGACCTTAGACAGTGTTTCTGTGAAGAGGCAAACAGCCAAGGAGCTGGTGGATTGATCTTAATTGGCGAAGACGTTTTAAATAATGTTTCTCTTCCCACAGGCTGAGGAGATAAGCGCATTTCCTCTGTGATCTGCAAATGCTGGTGGGAGGGAGAGGTCATTGCCAGAGCAGCTGCTCAGAGGGAGGGGTCACTGCCACGACCAGGGCCAGTACGGGGCGACACTGTCTGTCCTTCCCACGTGCGCACCCGCGGCGGGGGAAGGAAGCCTCGTTTCTGAGCAGTGTGGTCAGCTTGCCCGCAAGGCGGGACCCGCTTTTTCATTCTGCAGGTGCCCGCCACCCTCCTCGCAAAGCGTTAATGGACAAGAGTAAATGTCGGCCGTTGTCAGTCTGCAGAAGCCTGGGTCTCTGCAGCCCTCCAGGCCTTTTTGTGCACTTCGCTGGGAAGGGGGCTGCCATGTCGGGGCGATGAGCGGGGCGTGCGCGGGGGCAGCTCTCTCTGGCTCCTTCTCTCCTGTGCTTGCTGCCGTTGTGGGCGGAGAGCCCGGGGAGGGTGGCCGAGGGTCGTCTTTTCAGTCTCTCGGGCTCTGCCGCTGCACTGGCGGAGCAGGCAGGATCCAGCACCTGGCCCAGCACTGTCACCTCCTTTACACTGTCGTCCTGGTTTATGGCCGAAGAGGTGCTTTGGGCGAGTCTGTTCCCGAAGCGGAGCACCCAGGAACTTAGCGTAGTGATGGAAGCCTGGCTGCCCTGGGATTTAGGGCCCAGTCCTCACCGTTGCGCTGACTAGGCTGGGACTGCTCGCTATTGATGCCTTTCTCCCTGCCTTCCCAGCAGCTTCCTAGAGAGAGGCGTCCACACTGGCCGAGCTCACTCCCTCTGCTCACCTCCTGAACCCCAGCCTATCGCCTTCCCTCCCCAGCTGGCAGCCCCGCGAGGCTGACCTGCCCTCCTCCTCCTCTGGCTTCCGGGACTGTGCACCTGCCCAGGTCTTCTCCCCGCGCGGGTCCTAACCTCTGCCCCGCCCCGAATGTCCCCCCACCACGACGGGGGTGCTCTGGCCTCAGTCCCTGCTTCTCAGTATCTGCTGTTGGGCCCCGTGGAGGCGGCAGCGAGTGCTGGCGTGGAGCTCGGGTTCTGTCTTGGACTTCACCTGCTGCTTTCCAGCTGCTGCTTCACCTCTGCCCGGCTCCCTCCTTTGCGGGGCTGGGGGTGCTCACGCTCCCTCGTAGCGAGGCTGAAGCCGAGGGCCGGCCTGAGCACACACCTCCCGTGGAGCAGTCGGATCCCAGTCTGTCTACACGAGGTGCTTGGCACCTGAGCACTTAGCGAATGGCTCTTTTCCCCTCACAAAACTCCTGAGGGTGGATAACACAGTTCTCGTTCAAATGATGAACCAGAGACCTGGGATACGCCAGTGACCGACCGAGCCAGTGACTAGGTGAGGAGCTGGAGCTCGGACCCCAGCACTGGGCCCTCCTGTCCCCGAGGCTCGCCTGAGCCCAGGGCCTTCTGCCAGGGTGCCAGGGGAAGGAGAAGGACATGCAGTCCAGAATCTGCCACTTAGCACATCCCTGGAACGCCTCAGCCGTAATTATCTCTGCCCTGCGTGTCATCAGGGTCATTGTGGGAACCAAATGACACAGTATCTCTGATAGGACTTGTGCCAAGATGGGGAATTTCAATTATGCTATAATTGTCTTGTAATTTATAATGGTTTAAGACAGTCTGAAGTGAGACGGTCTGGGTTTGAATTCCAGTTTTGCCACTCACCTGACCTCTCTCTCTGCTTCCATTTTCTTATCTGCATAGCAGTAATGATGACTTTTTTCATAAGCTTGGTATGATGTTAAGTGTGCTCATACATGTAAGTGTTAAGAATAGGGCTTGGTTCACTTTAAGGTCTCAACAGGTGTTCCATGTTACATTTTAACATCTCTCTTTTTTTTTTTTTTTTTTTGCTTTTTAGGGCCGCACCCACAGCATATGGATGTTCCCAGGCTAGAGGTTGAATTGGAGCTACAGCCACTGGCCTATACCACAGCAATAGCAAAGCAGAATCCAAGCTGTGTCTGCGACCTACACCACAGCTCACGGCAGCACTGGATCCTTAACCCACTGAGCGAGGCCAGGGATCAAACTGGCAACCTCATGGTTACTAATCAGATTTGTTTCCACTGCGCCACAACGGGAATACCAACATTTTAATATCTTTTACTGAATGAAAGTTATGCCTCGGAAGGTGGCAGGATCTTCAAGTGGCAGAAACTAAAAATTTTTATGAAAGTTCTGCCCCCCGCCCGCAATCCAAATCCTGTTTTTCAAAAATCAGGTGTGCCCTGAGGCGTAAGACTGTGGTTGGGGCTGGTGTGCTTGTGTGTATTTTAGATCCAGGGTCAGCAGTCGAGCTGGCCTTGCCTAATCAAGTACAGAAATGAGACAGCAGCATGATTCCTTTGGAAGGAACATTGACATTTAAAAGAAGCTGGAAGCTTAGATGATTTCTATTAGTGTTTTTGGAGAGTAAGCTGAAGTTCTGATAGCTTCATTTCTGGTGTGGTTTTTCGGGCGGGGAGAGAACGTTAACCTCCGCGTGTTATTGCTCAGCTTGTTCCGTGACTGCAGCGCCTTCTCAAAGAGGGACTGGAAACCGTTTTCTCCTCCACTTTATAGCGTTGACGGAGAACATCTAAACCCTTGGCAGTACGAGCGCCCGTGCAGTAAGGCTCTTCATTTAGCGGTGACAGTTTCGGGGAGGGCTTTGGTGTGGCATTCCTTACTTGTGTCCTATTCGACTCTGTTTTGTAGGAAGTCTGCGGTCTTGCAGTTCTTCGGACTGCTTCAGTAAAGTGATGCCGCCGAGGAAAAAGAGAAGACCTGCCTCTGGAGATGATTTATCTGCCAAGAAAAGTAGACACGATAGGTACGTCGCAGAGGCGCTGGATCCAAGCCGCTGGCATACGTGTCAGAGAGGCACCCTTCCGCCCAAGCCCAGTGTGTGTCTTCCGAGCCAGTAGTGTTTAGTCCTGCCAGACTTTCGCAGTGTAATCGCTTCATGATACGTGTTTAATGTGTGGGCTCATACAACAAAAACAAACTAGGGAATCTGAGTTCTAAGAAATTCAAGTTTTATCTTAGTCCATTGATCCACCAAAGCTGGTGTAGGGTTTCTTTCTTTCCTTTTAAGGGCTTGCCGCCTGTGCCCGTTGAGGACCTCGGGACTGG
Source organism: Catagonus wagneri (assembly GCA_004024745.2). Lineage (NCBI taxonomy): Eukaryota > Metazoa > Chordata > Mammalia > Artiodactyla > Tayassuidae > Catagonus > Catagonus wagneri. Next base: position 29,911,663 of record PVHT021183710.1, read on the forward strand.
CATGTATCTGCTCCTTCAGAGGGTCTCGCCCACTCCCTGCACCCTCAGGCGCCCCGTAGCTGCCCCTGCAAGGACCCGGGCCAAGTGGCTGAAGAGAGCCGCCCGTACCGAATGCTCTGAGCCTGCCTGGAGCATTAGCCGAGCTGAGGTTGCCTCTCAGGAGGGTGACAGTGTATTAGAAACCATGAAAACCAAGACCGTTGAAAGCACTTCTCTTTCAAGACAAGTGAACTCTTAGCTTTGGTAACTCCCAGGATCCATTAGACTTGCTTTTTTTGCCTCAGGCATCTTTACCATTTCACCCAGATTTTAATAGCCATTTTTTCCCTCTTTTTTTTTTACTTTTCTTTTTTTTAAACAGTGAACAAGCATAATTTTAATTTTTTTTTTTGCCTTTTTGTAGAGCCACACCCGCGGCATGTGGAGGTTCCCAGGCTAGGGGTCTAACAGGAGCTGCAGCTGCCGGCCTTCGCCACAGCCACAGCAACGCGGGATCCGAGCCGCGTCTGCAACCTACACCACAGCTCACGGCAACGCCGGATCCTTAATCTACTGAGCAAGGCCAGGGATCGAACCCACAACCTCATGGTTCTTAGTCTGATTCGTTAACCACTGAGCCACGAAGAGAACTCCATAATTTTAATCTTTTTTGCGTTTTTCCATCTTCCTCCAGTCTGACCCTCCAGGTCACTTCACTTCACTAATGTGGCTTGAATTGCCACTTTGATAAATCAAGGGGATTGGATGAGTTTTTTTTGCTTCTTTCTTTTGATACTTCACATGCTACAACTCTTGGAGGGTTAGTGAGATGGACTCTGAATATGTGAAAAATGTGTCACCGTTTATGTCCCCAAGTCAGTGGAAATTATTATCTGAAAGAAGAAAAATGTAGAAGATAATCACCAACAATGTTCAGACCAGTGGTTGAGCTTTGCAGAGCCAAGCTCCTTGACGCTGGGGTGGTGTAGATACGAAAATCGAAATTGTTAGATTCTAATACTCACAGAGTATGACCGTGTATATAGCACCTGCTGTTTTTTCCCCACAGGCTAATATCATTAGTGTGATAAAGTCAGTTTAAAAACTGGGAGTTGAGTTGCCGAAGGGTGTGAGGTCCTCTTACTGAGAGCATTTCATTGGTCACCATGCGATGGGCCGCTATGGCGTTTCCTCAGTTTCATTCTTGGTCCTTTTTGAAAAAGAGTGTTATTTACGTCCCACAACGTGTACAACTTCAAGTGTACAAGACAATGATTCTTACTAAGTTGTTAGTGTTGTTCAGCCATCACTCCGAACCGGTTTTAGATTTCCACCATCCCAGTTAGATCCTTGACGCCCATTTCCAGTCAGTCTCAGAACTCTCATTTCCAGCCTCAGGCAACCATGAGTTCACTTTCTTTCTCCACGGATTTGCCTTTTCTGGATGTTTTGCATAAGTGGTCATTTTTGTGCCTTGATTCTTTCACTTAGCGGAATGTTTTTTGAGGTTCATCCATGTAATAGCATGTATGGGTATTTCGTTTCTTTAGTTTGCTGAGCCTTATTCCATTGTCCTTTTTATGTGGAGCATTTGTAAGTATTTAGACATTACAGTGTCATATATAGGTCTCCTGGTTATTGACCTGCTGACCTTGAGCTGAGGTAGGAAAGTGCAGGCCCAGGATTGGAGCATATCTGTTTGAACCCGTGGCCAATATCCACTTTGTTTCCAGGTGGTATGGCTACTTTTCATCGAAGAAATGCAAAACTGGTGGTTTTGCACTTTCAGTACCTTAATACCCTGTAACCATGTTTAGCAGGGTGGGGACGGGGTAGGGCGTTGATATTAAAACCCAGAATCGCTAATCAGTGGTATAGATAGATATTCTAGTGAATATCTAGATCATGAATAAATGTTCATTTAAAAAGAATTATGTGATTTTATATTATATGCCCTGTAAATAAAAATGTGTTAATATTTATATAACTATTTAGACACTATATATAAATAAGGGATAAAAAAGTATATACTCATAAGTTTTCTCTTGAAATCACTATTTTAAAGATAGTGCCGGCGTTCCCTTCATGGCGCAGTGGAAACGAATCCGACTATAAACCATAAGGTTGCGGGTTCGATCCCTGGCCTTGCTCAGTGGGTTAAGGATCCGGCGTTGCCATAAGCTGTGGTATAGGTCCCAGATGCCGCTTGGATCTGGCGTTGCTGTGGCTGTGACATAGGCCAGCGGCGACAGCTCCGATTAGACCCCTAGCCTGGGAACCTCCATATGCTGCCAGTGCAGCCCTGAAAGGACAAAAGACAAAAAAATAAATAAATTAAGTAAAGATAGTGCCTCTTCTCCCCTCCCCAGGTAGGGACTATCTTGGTTCTCGGCCCAGGTCATCCTGGTGGAAGGAGTTTTTTGCGCAGAGGGTCACAGTGACGCAGAGCAGGCCGCTGTGCTTGCCGTTGCCACAGTGTTAGGGCGAGATCCGAGAAGGGTAGAGCCAGGGTTTTTCCAGACTCCTTTTTCCTGAAGTTTTTTCCCCTAGGGGCTTAGCATAATTTGCTGTTTATTTCTGTTTGCTTAACGTTCCCTGGAGGTGTCTAATATTGCTAGGTTCTTCCTTAGACTGTGCTCTGTGCCCAGCCGAACTCCTATGACACAGGAGTCAAGAGAACTTAATGCAGAAACATGAATGTGTTCTAGGGTCATCAGTTGAAGAAAACACCATAGACATTTCTTGCTTTTTCTCACTATTGTTCACTAGTTCTGGCAAGAGAGGTGGAGAGGTTTATCAAATATTTATTCTATTCGGTTCTTACCGATTATTGGTTCATCGGAGAAAAATCTGTATGAAGTCCTTACTATTTAATTCTGTACAGGGTATGACTGTGTTTAAAACCATAGTTATGAAAGCTGAAGCTTGCAAAGGCAAAAAGTGTAATGTTTTAAATATGAAATACTGACTGAATAGATGGCTGGTTAGGTAAAAGAATAACAAACTATTTGCTACTTTAAACAACCCTTATATCTTTAAATAACTTAAAACTCCTTTCTCAATTTCTAGCATGTATAGAAAATATGATTCAACTAGAATAAAGACTGAAGAAGAAGCCTTTTCAAGTAAGAGGTGCTTAGAATGGTTTTATGAATATGCAGGTAGGTCATCACTTATAACATCTGAGACTGAGTCTCCTAAAAATAAGGATTACCTTGGAGGAGATTACAGAATTTAAAAATGAATACTTTTCAAATTTGGTGTGTGTGTGTGCATGTGTGTCTGCTTTCGGAGGGAACACAGTTGAAACAAATCACCAAATGTCCTATTTATAGCCAGCAGCTATGCCAAAGAATTCGGAACTCTAGAAGGGAACTGAAAAGATGAAATGTACTTGGGAGAAATACTTTGGATTGCTAGGAAACCTATTGAATGCTGGTAATGGGTGATTATTTGGTTTACGCATTGAAGTTAAAATAAGCTTTGTTGCTGTGAACCTTTTATGTAGCGCAGTGGAATTTCTTATATTAAGTGTCTATTTTGAAAGATCGTTTAGACAGACGGTGTTTGTTTTGTCATTTAAAATGCCTTAAATCCAGTTCCATTTTTGCAACTTATTATAATTGGTTGGATAACATAATACTGAAATAAAGGGCTTACTTGTTTTTATGGCTGTGGATGATATCAGAAAAGGGGAAAGATACATTTTTAGACAAATTCGAGTTGAAGGCTCTCTTCTCTTTCCTCTTCCCCACCGTATTTCTGGCCCTGTCATAACCTATCACTTGACTTCAGCCAGCCACCTTCAGACCAGTTTTCCCGAGACCATTCTCTCCGCCCGATTAGGTCCTGTATGCTTACTGAAGAGATCACACACGTCATTCCCTGACAATCCCCTGTACTTTGGCCCCCCACTTAAACATCCCCGCTACCTGCAGGATAAAACACAGCCATTTCACTGCTGTCCCCTTGCCCGGAGTGTTTTTCTCCACTTTTCGGTATTTCAAGCTGCTGCTGTACGTCTTTTGGCTTAATGAGCATAGTAGCCTTCCTCGCACTCCTAGAGGAAAGGCATTGGTCGTGACCGGTTTCGTACCTTTTATCGGTTGTCAAAATGAGGATTCCTCCTGGGACCGGTGTACCCTTTTTCTGATAAAAGTCTTGTTCCATTGACCACAGAAACTGTTCAAGGAGCTAGCAGGTAACCCAGGCCAGGCCAGTCAGGTAAAATTTCCTGGGGTTTTCAGATTGAAGCTGGGAGATGAGCATCTTTCTCTTCTGGTGGTTGACAGGAAAGGAGGTGGTCCTGATTCCTGTAGTTTTTGGACTTTTGTAAGCTACCCCAATATCTTTCTAGTGAATCCTCTTGCATTACTCGATATAGTTTGAGCTGGATTTTTTTTTTTTTCAGTGCTTGAACACACAGTATTACAAAACACATATTGTTAGATTTTATCTGTTGTTATGTTTAGGTCTCGAGCACGTGACTTTGGGGGGGGTACTTGCAGCATATGGAGGTTCCCAGGCTAGGGGTCAAATCGGAGCTGTAGCCTCTGGCCTACACCACAGCCACAGCAATGGGAGATCTGAGCCGTGTCTGCAGTCCACACCACAGCTCACGGCAACGCCGGATCCTTAACCCACTGAGCGAGGCCAGGGATCGAACTAGCGTCCTAGTTCACCAGTTCCTAGTCGGTGGTGGATACTAGTCGAGTTCCTTAACCACTGAGCCACGGTGGGAACACTGAGCATGTGACTCTTGAAGACATCTTGGATCCCTAGTGACGGTGGTTGGCACGTTACCAGTTGCTCAGGACTTGGGTCTGAATGAATGGAGAGTTTTCTCATGTTCATATCACTTTGATTATGACGATCTCTTGCTTTCTTATATTGTTTCACATTTGTTATGAAATGTATTATGAAAAGGAAAGTTTAAACAGGAAAAAAGAATACTTAATCCTATCACCATAGCACAGCTATTTTGATTTTTTTTCCTTTAAAAGCAAATATAAATTTTTCCATAGTAACAGCTGCACTTTCGTTTTCTTTTAAAGGAAGCAAGCTACAGTTTTCCTTCACGTTTGCTTTTCTCTGGCCCAGAAAGGTGACATTTGTGATAAAGATTAAGCCACCTTCTTTAGGTTCCTTGCGGCCCCTTCCGGGTGGTTCCTTGCATTTTCATCTGTGTGAGAAATCTGTGTGGGTGTGGCTATTCCTGTTTTTATTAAACCCCCTCTTTTTTACTCCCCCCTTTTTTTCTGTCTAATCAGTAAAGGAAATGGGTTGAGACTGGGAATAATTAAAAGCCCCAACTGGCAACTGCCTTCATTTTTTTAAAATTCTTAAAAAAAATTTTTTTTTATTATAGTTGGTTTACAGTGTTCTGTCAGTTTCTGCTGTAGAGCACAGTGACCCAGTCACACATACACATACATTCTTTTTCTCACATTATCCTCCACCCTGTTCCACAACAAGTGATTGGATATAGTTCCCTGTGCTGTACAGCAGGATCTCATTGCTGATCCGCTCCAGATGCAATAGTTTGCATCTGCTGACCCCAAACTCCCAGTCCATCCCACTCCCCCGCCCTTGGCAACCACAAATCCGTTCTATAAGTCCACGAGTTTGTTGCTGTTTTTTTTTTTTTCTGTAGATAGGTTCATTTCATTTGTGCCGTATACTAGATTCCAGATCTAAGTGGTAATATCCTATGGTATTTGTCTTTCTGCTTTCATTTTTAATACCCCAGCCACACAAATACAAGCTGTAGGTCAGTTTTATTTAAAAAAAGAAAAAAGGCGTGGTGAGAAGTCCCAGGGAGGCTGGCAGGCTGTGCTCTGGGCGAGTCTGTGAGAGCAGCACTGAGGCGGCGGCCCCTGATGCTAGGGCGAGGGCGTCTCCCGCCATGCTGTGTTCCTGTCCCCCGGAGAGCCACCTGCTTTTGACTAACTCGCCGCTTTGAATCCTGAGTGGAGAGGAGGGCGGTAGGGGCCTTGGTGGTGCCCCTGTGCCACACGGTTGGGCCTTGGTTCTTTCCAGAGTTCTTAGTTCTGCCGCTTGCCCTGCCCTCTGCCCCCTGCGCCTCCTGCAGCCTGAGCCCAGCTCCTCCCAGCCCCTCCCTGGCCAGTTAGCCCCAGGCCTCCTTTACTCGTTGTAGGATGCAGCTATCACCTCTTAAAACCCCTATCAACTCAGCCTCTGATGCTCAGAGATGTGATAAATGAAACACGCTCCCCTGGGCCCTGGTCCTGTTCTCTGTGGTTATAGGTTTACTACTGCCTTTTGTGCTTCGGTACTTTAATTGTCTGTGACTTTAGAAAGGATTGGCGGGGCCAAACGGGGCAGTGTGTTAATTTAGACCTTCTGGAACTAGAGTCCCATTTCTTTTCATTAAAGCAACCGTCTCTACATCAGTGATTTCTCTAATAACTTCCACTTTTTTTTTTTATATCTACGAATAAGAGATTAGGCCACATACACAAGTGCCAACACTGATTTCAAGAGTCACACTGAAGCTCCCACATGTAGGTCTTAAAAGTTCTGCAGGTCCTGACCGTAGGCCCTGCACCTGTACTTTGGCTTAGGTTCTGTAGCAGAACTGTGTTTTGGTTTCCTAAAATGACATTAGGGCCCAGGGGCAGGTGCTAAGTGACAAAGTGGCCTGTCAGCAAAGGAGGCAGTGTGGCCCCCTTCGCCTCAGTGCTGCAGCTCAGTGTGATTATGGAAACTTGACCATGAGGGGTTGGGCCATCATGAAGAGGTTCAATATGTTTAGTCAGGGGCGCCTGCTTAAAGTGGCAGTGGCGGTGGGAGGACCGCTTTTTTCCTAGATTCTGGTCAGTAGAGCTGCCTTCCAAACGCAACTCCAGTATCTTGTCAGCAGGGCATTCCAAAGCTGCGTGTTTTAGCTAGAACTCTTTTCACTGATCTCCCTCAAACCCCACTTTTAATCCACTTTGTTTTAGCCAGTGGCAAATGTATTAGATTAAGATTGCTCAGTTCTACAGGTGAATTGATCAGTCTAGTGTAAATACACCCATAAGCCCAGTGAGCAGTGTGATTACAACTGGATTTCTCAGTGTGTGCATGGCAACAATGAGAAAAAGGAAAAGTGTAGAGAGCAGGATGGTGGGTAGCCTTCCAGTATGGTTGACTGACGAGCCGTCTTTTCATAGAGTAGCAGGAGTCACGCCATCGCACATCATGCTGTTAAAGCTTTGCTCTTTTAGAACACACAGATGCAAGTGTATACAAGTTACATGAATAGCATTGCATAAAGTATAGAAAGAGGAAAAAAAAAGCATGGTGACTTAAATATTATCACTGCCCAGTGCACCTCGGCAGACCCCTCTTTGAAGGCTTGCCACATGCCAGGCTCTGGGGTGCGGACGACAGAAGCGCTGTCGTGGCAAATGGACAAGCGAATGGAGGAGCGTCGTGGCCGCAGCGATGCTGACGGAGCGGAGCCCGGGCTGGCGGGCCGCGAGCGGGACGGCCAGCTGGGAGGCCGCAGGCCCTGCGCGCAGGCAGGCGAAGGGCAGGTGGCTTGCTAGGCTCATGAATAGGTTGCATTGAAAGAGCTTTTTTAAATCGTGAAGAATAGCGAAGACAAAAATTTTAAGAGATTAGAAAGTACTTTTTTTCCCCTCGGCTCTGTGAGCCACCTCCCCACGAGTCCTTTGAGGAGATAAAAGCCATCTGTCTGCTCCTACAAATAGACCCTCTTAGCAAAATAGTAATAGGTGGAAGCTTTCATGTGAGAATAATCATTCTTTAATCTTGCAGCCTAAATACAGTAGTGGAATGAGGAGCAGAACTAGGAAACAGAGATACATAACACCTAGTTACCGCCCGTGGGAGTAACGGGAAGTGTGTCAGCCAGGTGTTCTCACAGGAAGACTGCTTCGTCGGTCCGTGGCAGAAAGCTCTGGCGGAGGTGATGCCTGCCTGGGAAGGAGGGGAGAGGCAGGCTTTCTCTTTTTATTCTTTTTTACTTGGACATCTCTGAGCATTTTACCATGTGAACGCATGTGTTATCCGTTGTGTAAATAACGTAGGTGTGAGTGCCCACGCGTGGGTGTGTGCACTCTCAAACCGGACGATAAGATGTTAACTGTGTTCCTGCTTGAGTTCAGAATGAGTGACAACGCCCGCTCTCACTCCTTATTTGCCGTGGTTTGGGAAGTAATTAGCTAGTGCTGTCAAGTGAAAGAAAGAAGGGGCTTAAATATAGGAAAGGAGGAGGCAAAATGACCATCACTGAAGATGAAATGATTGAATCGTTGTATGCCTGGGAAGCCAAAGAGAATTGCATGGAAAACTTAGAAACTATTATTGTCTGTATTGAAATTATTACCAAAATAAGAATAGAGATTTAAGCTACTTTAAAGAATAGGGATTGAACTCACATAACAATACATAAATCTTTAAGCATAAATTATATGTACATGTAAGAGATTGAAGGATTTGGCGATAAACTGGACTTAAATGACTGTGCAGAGCTGAATCCTTTAAGGGTAGAATTGAAATTCCAGCATATTTTTCAATTTACACTTAATGATTTCTTTCTCCAGAAAGGACTTGTGGTCTTTTAAGTGTTACTCGATCTAGATGTACTTTAATAATAAGTATTTTGACAATATAGTACTGTTACAGTAGTAGTATTGTACCTGGTTAAATTTAATTTATGTAAATTGCATTTTGTCACAGGTACTGATGAGGTTGTAGGCCCTGAAGGCATGGAGAAATTTTGTGAAGACATTGGTGTTGAACCAGAAAATGTAAGTCTGATTTACTAAGTCGGACAAATCAGTTGATCTGATTTTGGCCCTCCACAAATAAAGCAACAGCGAAGAAGTAAGAATATGTTAGTTTTTATGAGACGATCCAAGA
>PVHT021183710.1:29921533-29959433 GCA_004024745.2 Catagonus wagneri
TAAAAAGTATGAGCAGAGTTCCCTGGTGGCCTTGTGGTTGAGGACTCAGTGTTGCCACTGTTATGGCGTGGGTTTGATCTCTAGTCTGGGAACTTCCACATGCCACAGGCATGGCCAAAAAATAAAAATAAGTGGTTTGGGCATGTGTACCTACAGTGACAGATCATCTGGGGGCCTGAGTGCATTGTGTATCTTTGTCCCCATCTGTAGTTGTTCCAGCCTAATGTAGAGCTTGTCCAGAACTTTGAATTATTCATAAGGGTTTTGAGTAGGTTGTAATTATCAAGAATTTTTCACAGCTCTTTCCCTTCCAATTGAATTTAGCTCAGAAAGTGATTGCTTCTCAGTGTAAAGGCCCTAAGTGTTCCCTTTAAAAATTTAATTAGAAGTTCTTTATATGCTAATTATTTTTTCCCTAATTCTTATCTTCATGTTATTGTTGAATTTTTTCCTATTCCCGTATCCCTTACTCTAAAATGAAAAATTATCCAAATGCCCTGACTCATTAACTCTGCAGTTTTAATATCACATCAGCCTCCAATTTAACAACTACAGCTTGCATCTTAAATGAATTTATGATCTAGAAGAGATCTACAGGGACTGTCCCTTCTTCCGGGCTGTTGTTAAGATACCTGGTGCCCGTGCATGTATGTCATCCTCTTCTTTGAGACCCCACACTTTTTTCTTAAGAAAATTTTTTTGTCTTAAAAAGTTTTTCCTAAAAAAATTTTTGTTACTATTTCTATGCCTCCATCCTCCCACTTCCCCCTAATAACACTTTAAATTTTCAAAAGAGTCTTTGGAAACTTTACTAGGTGGATTTTTGTCCTGTATTTTTTAGACTTTAGTGGGATCTAGTTCAGGTATCTTGATAAATTACTCATTTTGGTATGAAAGTTTGGGGACAGCTTGGTCAGGACTAGTTTCCCTGATCTAGACCCTAGACTGGCCATAGACGCGAACATGTCACTGACTTTTAGAACGAAGTTTTCTGGCAGAGGCTGGGCCACTGTTGGCAGTGTTTTCTGGGTACGAGCAGAAGCGGGCGAGAGGGAACCGGGCCTGAGAGGAGATCCAGAGGTTCCGCCCAGAAGCCAGTAATCAGCCTGTGCCCAGCGCGGTGGGCAGCCGGGCCGGCGGCGGCGAGGAGGTTGGGAGGCGTCAGGCTGCAGGTGAGAGAGGGTCATTTACTCGCCCAGGCGGAAGGCTGGCGGGGCTGGAGGGAGAGCTGACAGCCTAAGCCCAACGGGGGCCCAGACAGCAGCGCTCAGCAAAATAGCCGCTCCTTACCATCCTTTTTTGACAGTTGTGAGTCCTTTAGTTTTCTGTTTCTTTAGGGGTAGAAATAGTCTTAAAATACTGAATCACGTTGAAGACTGAATTTAGACTATTATTCCCAAGTAAATATTACTCTATTTCAATTCTACACCACTCATAGAAGTTTTATTACTTTATATCATGACGAGAAAGGAAAAATGTTACCAAATAAATCCTGATATGCCATCAATTGTGGATGCATATCCCAGTTTCAGAAATTGTATGAAAAAACAAGGGCTAAAATAGTTTTTTAGGGCCTTGTCTGCATTGGTGACTAAGGACTTTAATTTAAAACCTTCACCTTGCCTGATATTTATAGCTTATGAAATTTAAGGAGGCTTGTAAAATTCAGGTCAACTTTCATTTACAAAATCCTTTAAGTGGTTAGCTTCCTTCTTAACTCTCCTAAGAAAAGGTCTGCTTTGTGTAAAGAAATACCCATTGCGAGTATCTGCTTTGGCTGTTTGGCCACATTTCACACGTACTTGCCTGTGTGTTCCTTTACCTTAACCATTTTTTTTTTAACTTAGGCGTTTTTGTGGAATTTTTAATCTTTCTAATGGAGACTTGAGTAGAGATACTGTTTGAGAACATTCCAAGTTTGAATTAGAGAATGAGGGTGAGTTCACCTCAGTAAATTGATACACAGAAGTCCGAATTTCAAGAAAAGCCGAGGAGGGGAGGAGAAAACCCACTACCTTGTAAGATAGTTTGAAGGACATGTAACCCTCTCTCTTTGGAACATTCTTTCCAGTAGGCCATTGTTCTCTTGAGTCACCATTTTTAAAACCTGTTCAACAATCTTATTTTGTGATGCAGTGTATATGTAGAAAAATTGGTTCACTTATCAGACCTAGTAATCAATCTAGTAATCTAGATTTTTAAGATGTGAAAAACCTAGTGATTTCAAAAAAATTGAGGCGTTCCTATCGTGGCTCAGCGGAAACAAATCTGATTTGTATCCATGAGGATGCAGGTTCGATCCCTGGCCTCGATCAGTTGGTCGGGGATCCGGCATTGCCGTGAACTGTGGTGTAGGTCGCAGACGCGGCTCGAATCCTCAGTTGCTCTGGTGTAGGCAGGCAGCTGTAGCTCCAATTTGACCCCTAGCCTGAGAACTTCCATAGGATGCAACCCTAAAAAAGACAAAAAGAAAAGAAAGAGAAACAAATTGGTACGTACTGATATAATTGATACTTGACCAAAGGTCATAGTGATTTAGCGAATTCTCGCTGATACTAATTTCCAAAGTGGAAAACCATAAAGTCAGCATCAAGAGAAAGCTTTTCATTAATCTTCCAGTTACACATTAGACAAAGCAGAAGATTTGTAGTCTGCACACTGGCTTGTTGGCAATTAAAAGGGCCGGCCTGCTGCACCTCCTGCATGCTATTCTGGAGTCCTTAAAGTGCCTCTTGGCACTGGTGGGCTAATTAAATCATCTAAAGTGATTTCTGAATGGCTCCTTGCCTCATTTTTTTCTGTTTTATCATCCTGATTCCTTTCACCATCACCGCACATGGATAGTGGTTTCCTGGTTTGGGACCGTTCCTCTAGCAGTTGAAATGAAGCCTTTAGGTCCTGTGTAAAGAAATCACATTAACTGCCAAATGCAGCCTATGCTTATCCCTGGCCAGCCGTATCCCAGAAACATTTATTTTCTTCCAGTTGCCTTTTTTTAAAAAAAACAGCAAGTGGAGATACTGCCATTCAGCGGTGTGTGCGTGATCTCCAGTTAGCACTCAGGATCCAGAGATGGCCAGCCCTTCAGAGAGGCGGGAAAGCCCTGCCCCCTGTCCGCACCTCTCTAGGAGTGGCAGAGCTTCTTTTTCACTTACTCCTCATCTCGTCTCAGGCCTTCGAGGGGGGCTCCCTCTCCTTCCCCAGTCTTGCACGGCCTCGGCGCTTTCCCTCTGCAGAGCCCTGGAGAGCTTGTCGGCGCTTTCCCTCTGCAGAGCCCTGGAGAGCTTGCAGCCGAGGCACCGCTGGAAGTAGCATTGGTTTTGGTACCTTTAGGTATTTAGGAAACACACCGTCACTGCCTCGGTGCCCCCTTTTCTCTAACCCAGCAAAGTAAAAAAGTGACAAGCGGTGCCAAAACCCAGAGTGGTCGCAGTTCCCAACACCTGCACTTTGAGAAGATCCACTGAAAGCAAGGATGGCGCCCCACTGCGAAGCGATGGGGCCGCCACTCCACCCTGGGCCTGTCCCAGGCTCAGTGCTGCTGAAGTGGAATGTTGGGCCCCCTTAAAATCATTGCTTCCCAGGAGTTCCCATCGTGGCCCAGGGGAAACGAATCCAACTAGTATCCATGAGGATGTGGGTTCGATCCCTGGCCTCACTTAGTGGACTGGGGATCTGGTGTTGCTGTGAACTGTGGTATAGGTCACAGATGCGGCTCGGATCCGTGTTGCTGTGACTGTAGAGTAGGCCAGCAGCTGTAGCTCCAGTTTGACCCCTACCCTCGAAACTTCCATATGTCATGGGTGCAGCCCTATAAAAAGGCCAAAAAAATTGCCTCCCCATGTATATAGTTGAATTCACAAATGTGAATGTATTTATGATACAACTCCACTGTCTATGCCCACCACGTACCTTTCGGATTTTTTGTTTTTTATTTTTTGTATTTTTTTAGGGCCACACCTGCGGCATGTGGGGGTTCCCAGGCTAGGGGTCTAATTGGAGCTACAGGGCCAGCCTACACCACAGCCACAGCAACTCCGGATCCAAACCAAGTCTGCGACCTGCACCACAGCTCATGGTAACACTGGATCCTCAACCCACTGAGCGAGGCCAGGGATCAAACCTGTGTCCTTACGGATGCTAGTTGGATTCATTTCCGCTGAGCCATGATGGGAACTCCCCTTTTGGGTTTTTAATCACCTTGATCTTTTCATTCTCAATTAATCTTAGAAATCTTGCTATTTTCTGCACCCTGCAATGCACCTTGCTCTTTTCATTTTTACTTAAGTCTTGGAAACTGTTCCATATTTATGCTGATGACCCTGCTTCCTTGTCTTCATGGTGACACAGTATTCCTTTGTGCAGAATGTGTTTCACAAAGAAGCATTTAGCTAATCCCGTATTAATAGACATCTGGTTGTTTTCAGTCTTTTACAAATAGAACTCTGGGAAATCTTGTTGAGTATACATCTTTGTGTACATGTGCAGGTATATCTATAAGATAACTTTCCGTAGGTGGAACTGCTAAATCAACAGCTGGGTTTTTTTTTTTTTTTTTTGTCTTTTGTCCTTTTAGGGTCGCATCCGCTGCACATGGAGGTTCCCAGGCTAGGGGTCGAATCGGAGCTGTAGCCACCAGCCTACACCACAGCCACAGCAACGCGGGATCCGAGCCGCGTCTGCAACCTACACCACAGCTCACAGCAATGCCGGATCCTTAACCCACTGAACGAAGCCAAGGATCGAACCCGCAGCCTTGTGGTTCCTAGCTGGATTCATTTCCGCTGCGCCACGACGGGAACTCCTGGTTTCAGTTCTGATGGATACTGCGGAATTGGCCTTGGGAGAGGTTGATCGCTTTGCACCTGCACCATCACGCCTAGAGCTCATGTTTTTCCAAACCCTTGTCGGTGGGCAGTTATCAAACATTTAGATGTCTGCCAAACTAGAAATTTTTTTTAATGGCCTCACCCATAGCATATGGAGGTTCCCAGGCTAGGGGGAGAATCAAGAGCCACATCCGCTGGCCTGCACCACAGCCATAGCAACGCTGGATCTGAGCCGCATCCACGACCTACACCATAGCGTGTGGCAACACCGGGTCCTCAACCCACTGAGCGAGGGCCGGGTTGGAACCCGCATCCTCACGGAAATTACATCTGGTCCTTAACGCGCTGAGACACAGTGGGAACTCCTCGAACTCACTTTAGAAATTACCCTACTCTTCTTTCAGTAACAAAACTACAGTGAACAGAAGCATTCGGCGTGATGTTAACGTATTTGACCGCAGAGATTTGTCCTCCGGATTTGATCGGTCTTTCTGTTCTGTTTTGTTTTTTAAACAGGTAGTTATGCTCGTCCTAGCTTGGAAATTGGATGCACAAAACATGGGCTATTTTACTCTACAGGAATGGTTGAAAGGAATGACTTCTCTGCAGTAAGTCCTGAGACTGCCCTGCGGGGTGGGAGGGCCTGCTTCTCCCCGCTCTCTCCCCCCGGGACCTGGGGTGTGGAGGGAGGTCCGGGTGGGGTGACTGGCGGAGACCTGGGCAGGAAAGGCTTCACCCGGGGCCCCGGGTGTAGAGACGAGCCCCGTTTCCATGTGGGGAGGACGGCTATTGTAGATGAATTTTAGCAACTGACGTTTTTAAATACTGAGTATTGTTTAATATTCTTCTAGAGGAGCTCAGTAGAAGCAGGCTACTCTTTTCTCAGATATGTAAGTCGCATATCTGATTTAAAAGTTTCTAATAGCCACACTAAACTAAACTGAAACAGGTGAAATTCATTCTCATGCGTTTTATTTGACCCTAAATGTCTAATAATTATCATTCTAACGTAATCAATATTTTAAAAAATCAATGAGATATGTTACCCGCCTTTTCATACTAAATCTTCAAAATCTGGCACATATTTTACTGTGCATTTACCTTATGGTACTTTATGGTACTGCATTTCAGGTGCTCAGAAGGCATGTAGTAGTGGATAGTGCAGGTTTAGAGCTTTAAAATCAGAGTATTAACATCTGGTATATAGTTAGAAAAAAATTGAGTAAGTAAAACTTAAAAATGGAGATGTTTGCTATTTTTTGTTTATGTTAGAACTCCATTACTCTGGGGATTAAAAAGGAATAATAGGAAGTTCCCATTGTGGCTCAGCAGTAACTAACCTGACTAGTGACCATGAGGATGAGGGTACCGTCCCTGGCCTCACTCAGTGGGTTAAGGATCCAGCCGTGAGCTGTGGTGTAGGTCGCAGACACAGCTCAGATCTTGCATTGCTGTGGCTGTGGTGTAGGCTGGCAGCTGCAGCTCCAGTTCAACCCCTAAGTAATAATAATAAAGATTCTGTTTATTACCTGACCCAGAATTGAGGGGAAAGATTACTGGTTTTTTGTGTTCACTTTGTGCTCGCAGGCATGTGTGTCTGTGTGCGTGTGTGTGTGTGCGTGTGCTAATAGTTTCATTCAGGAAAACCTAAGTTGCTGTCCATTGTTTTCCACTGAAAGGTACACTTGAGGTGGATGATGAGACGTTTCAGATGCTGTTGGGACATGAAGTGCTAATTCTTTTTTTTTTTTTTTAACTAATTCTTAATAGTCACTGAAGTCCTGGGAATGGTTTCTCTTTTCCTGTCCACTTTAACTAGGGATAATAGACTTCAGTTTTTTTACTGGATTCAAATTGGAATTGAAATGGTTTTATGGGTTTATGTAAATAATTGTGGAATTTGTCCGCTTGCAATGTCATTGTCCTGTGTTATTGGTAATAATGCTTTATTTGCACTGTGCTTTATCCTGAGGCCTTTTCACTGTTCTCTCACTTGGGCCTCCCAGCTGCCTGGACAGAGCAGGCTTTAACCCTATACATTGTACACATGAGGAAACTGAGGCTTAGAGCAGTTTGGAGATGGGTGGAAGCAAGTTACAGGGGCGGGAAGAAAACCTCAGACTTCAGATTCTTCAGTCACACTCCTCCTGTAACTGCTCTTATCTGATGACAAGTGAGTTTCAGGTAACAGCCAAATCACACTTTTGCAAACACACTCTCCTATCAGCATGCTCTAGAAATTTAGGGTCACGTCGCTGGAATCTCTTAAGATTGTGTTTGTCGTGTAGGGAACATCTCCTTACAATTTTAAGCCGTCTAACTCCTGCGCTGTTTTCCTCGCTGCCTCTGTTCCTTTCTGGATAGAGCACGCGATGGCTGCTCCTTTTAAGTATCCTTGTACTGATGAGTGGCTGGCTAAATCAAGATTTTTTTTTTCTGTCTTTTTTGTCTTTTTAGGGCTACACCCACAGCATATGGAGGCTTGGGGTCAAATCAGAGCTACAGCTGCTGAACTACACCACAACCACAGCCACGCCAGATCTGAGTTGCATCTGTGACCTATACCACAGCTCACGGCAATGCCGGATCCTTAACCCACTGGCCAGCAGGGATCAAACCTACATCTTCTTGGGTACTAGTCAGATTCGTTTCCGCTGAGCCACTATGGGAACACCTAAATCAAGATTTTATTCAAAGCTTTAGAGGAGGCACCATCAACATTTTCTCAGGTGCACTTACGTTTGTCTTAAGAGGGTGTAACATCCATCTTTGTATAGTTCTAGATTCTTTTTTATGTTTACTTTTACAAAAGAATACTACACAAGACTAAGCCTTGCCTGTGTTTTGAGTATATCACATCTCCTTGGGAGTTGAAATACACAGTTTCCTGGAAGAGGTCTCCAGGGTGTGGGGGACTCTGTAAGCTCTCTTTTGGGAGCCCTGCTGGCCACTTTGTGTGACAAGGTGGTGGATTCCTATAGAATGCTGCCACTTGGTCCTTATGATTCCCGATGTAGTGACCAGCCTGATCTGCTGTAAAGGAGCTGAGGCATCGGCTTTCTTTTGTGATGTGAAACTCAGAGGTCAGTTTCCTCATCAGTGAGGCGAAGATCATTACTCAGTAACCTTTAAGGTTCTTTGGTGTTTCAAAATAGTGCAATCTCAAGTTTTAAGAACTTCCGCCCCCCTCCCTCCTCCCTCCCTAGATTTGTCATTTGTTCAGCAAATATTTGAATGGCAGGACTGTTCCAAGCACATTATTCTGGGTCCTGGGGAAAGAAAAACCACGAACAAGGCAAAGTCCATTGGGGCACAGCAGTGTTCAAGCAAAACGTCCGAAAGGAATATCACTTCTCTTTATGCTATTAGAATTAACTAAATACGTACTTGTATTTATAAGGCATATACACCTAGTAAATAAGGAAACTCGGAGGCTAGTCATTTATATGCCCTAAAGATGGAGAGTAGTCCGTGTTTTGAATCACCTGTTTTATCTTCTTTTGAATTTTCTTTCTTTTTTGTCCATTTTTGCCTTTTTTGAGCCTGTTCAGTGAACTTTTCTGGACTCAAGCTGGAATTAAAGTGTATATGACAAAACCTTTTTTAAAACAGTTGTTATTGTACAGTGGGAGCATGCTAGAAATAGGAAGCCCGTGGGTTTGGGGACCAGTTTGGAATCAGTCCTGCCACTTCCTGGGTGTCCTGGTAGCGCCCCTAAAACTAGGGAGGTGAAATGAAATGTGGCGTTCCCCAGCCCGCAGAAATCAGTCTGCATGGCACTGTCCAGGGGAGCTGCGAGCTCAGCTTCTGGGGCTGTGTTCTGCCAGAGTCTTGGAAGAAGTGCCTGCAGCAGCTGTAGGAAACGACCCTCCCCAGGCTCCCGTGATTGCTCTCAGAAAAGGCACTGCTCTTGCTTTAATTGACTGTTTTATTTATTGCCTTGTTCCAGCATGTGGGTTTCAGGTTGGTTCTGATGAATGAAGCTTATAGGGTGTTTAAGCTAAACAGCCCCCCCCCCAAAAAAAAAGTGTGTTAGAGTTGTAGCTAACTTTGCACCAGAACTGATGTTGGGCTGGGGAAATACCCCGGGGCTAAGTGAGGGGTGAAGGCAGTCCCCAGGTCAAGGGGGGGAACTGCCTTTAACTCTATAACCATTGAGGATTATGAACCCAATTCCTCTTGCTTCTGAATGTGTTGCGGCAGCAAAGCTCAAAGAAATGATTCCCCAGTATGTGCATATTTTGTTGTGGGAAATGGTGCCCCTTAGCGGTGGGCACTGTCACTGACTGCCACGGGTTTTCTGTATACATAGTTCCCAGATAAGAAGAGGGGAGTGGTTTGAACGGTGTGGCTTCTCTCTGAAAGGTCTCAGGCCAAGCCTGCTCTTCCCAGGCTCTTGGTTAGAACCTGGTCCCTCTGCAGATGACCTTGTTGAGTGGCCACTAGGTGGCAGCCTACAGTTCAGACAGGGTGACTCAGTGGCCCCTCTCCCCGGTGGGGGTTAGTCCACACGCTCCGTGGGCACAAAGCCCCCTTTAAAGCAGATTAAACTCTTCATTTACAGTGTCATCTCTAACCCACGCAAGCATCCTTCATAGATGGACGAAGGGGGAATTGACTTAGGGCATTTTATGCCTGACACTGTAGACCAGCTCTCTGAGCGTCTTGCAGACGGAGACACGGCTTTTGCCAGTGTGGCTGGACTCGCTCCCCGGCACGCAGCCGGCCTTCACATTCCATTTGAAGCAACTCTGTTTTCTTTGAGCTCCGCAGCGGCTGCCTAAAGAGTGCTTCCCGCTCTGGAATCTGTTGATACAAGCAACTGTTCTTTCTTTCATCGGGCAGGACTAAACTCAGCCATTGGCCCAAATCCGGCCAAGTTCCTGTGGTTTTTGCCCTTAACCTTCTTTTCGAGTGAAGAGGGGAGCCTCAGCTCTTAGATGTTTAGGGTTAGCTGGTTTCCCTCCTCCTCGACCCGCCCCCGTCTCAGTACTAAGGAAATGTTGTCTGTTATTATACACATGGTGAGAAAATCAAGCGCTGCAGCAGAGTGCCTGCTCCCGACTCCCACCACTGCTTTCCTGTGCGTCCTTCCTCTGTCACCCCTCAGTTAGGTTCTGTCACCGCGTCTCTAACTGCCTATCCGGCAGTGTCTCCTTTTCTCCTAACCTTCCTCCTTCTAGATGGATGCCTGGTGGCGGTCTCTCCCAGGGTCAAGAGGAGGCTTCCACTGTTTCTGGAATTCACCACCCGTCCTCCCCAAACCACTGGGGACCACAAAACCCTCTGTGTTCCGGCCCCACCTCTCTGTCAGCTTCATCTTGTACCGCATCCCCTCTTAACTCTAGCCAAGCTGGTCACACTGCTTTTCTCGTAGGCTTCGGGCTTGGCATGCTTACTTCTGCCGCTGGGCCTTTGCACATACTGTTGCTTTAATCTGGAAAGCCCTCCTCCAAAGCCATCTAGTTTCTGCTTTCAGCTCTCAGCTTACATGCCAGTCCCTTAAACAAGCCTTTTCGGCTAAAATATTCTTGTTTTAATCTTAGTCCTCAAACATCGTGATGAAATCAAGGACATTCTAAATTGTGAACTCGTAAAAATGAAAGATCAACTCTTCACTTTTGGCTTTTAGGTATTTTATCATCTCAGTAGATCTGTTTTGTAGATAGCTACAGAAAAGAAGCTTTCACATACTCATTGCTAAAAATACATCAGTGCGTTCTATTATAAACCATATTTGGGGTTATAAAGTGTGTAAAATATTGCCTTGCTAACACCCGTGGTGCATGTCATCTCTGCGCGTAGCTGGAGGTGAAGGCCCGACAGAGGGACACCGGGACACACGTCCGGCGTAGAAATGCTCCAATTTTGCCAGTGAGAACGGTGACTCCTCGGTCTCATTTTTAAGGGCTCGATATTATGAACAGGAAATTAGTTTGTAAAAATAACCAGTTAGTCTACTTCCTTAAGAAAAATAAACGTTTTGTCACTTACATGTGAAACCGCCAGGGCTCCCTGGAGAAACAGCTGATCTCAAGTCTAGAGTAGAGAGGGTGCAAGGTGAGCTGGACTATCTTGTGCCGGAAAGCGAGGACATGCTCCCAGACTGATGGGGTCTTGTCAGAGGGACACGGGCGGGAGCCAGCAGAAAGGGCTGGGCTGCTGCCCAATGAGGATAATTTGTGCATCAAAAAGAATGGAGTCAGAAGCAGATTATAGCAGTGAATAAAAAAGCTAGAATCCTTAAGTCAAGAAAATAGGAAAGGTGGTGAGTAGAATTCTTCTTTATAGAACACTTCCAGCCAGTAAATGTAAAAGCACCATAGAATTAGAAAAATCAGGAGTTCCCATTGTGGCTCAGTGGTTAACAAACCCGATTAGTATCCATGAGGTTCAATCCAGGGTTCAATCCCTGGCTTCCCTCAGGGGGGTCAAGGATCTAGCATTGCCATGAGCTGTGGTGTAGGTCACAGATGCGGCCTGGATCCTGAGTTTCTGTGGCTGTGGTGCAGGCCAGCAGCTACAGCTCTGATTCACCCCTACCCTGGGAACCTCCATATGCTGTGGGTGCGGCCCTAAATAGACAGAAAAAAAGAAGATTGGAAAAACCACCATTTTGCATCTTCAGGTATAAAATCATTTCAGGCAAGGATCATCAACAGATGCTGAAGCCACCCAGTGAAAGGTTGTCCAGGAACAGAATTCGCAGTCTCGGAGTTCCTGTCGTGGCTCAGTGGTTAACGAATCCGACTAGGAACCATGAGGTTGCGGGTTCGATCCCTGCCCTTGCTCAGTGGGTTAAGGATCCGGCGTGGCCGTGAGCTGTGGTGTAGGTTGCAGACGCGGCTCGGATCCCGCGTTGCTGTGGCTGTGGCACAGGCCGGCAGCTACAGCTCCGATTAGACCCCTAGCCTGGGAACCTCCATATGCCGTGGGTGCGGCCCTAAAAAGCGCAAAAAAAACAAAAGCAAAAGCAATTCACAGTCTCGAGCTCTCATCCCCCAGATTGCTTACTGTTTCAGAGCAGGGAAGCGCACCGGTAAGTGGAGTCCGGGGGCCGCCCCCTTGGCCGCGGACGAGCTGAATATCCCCAGGACGGGACAGACTGGTGTCAGGAGCCTCCTCGGGCCGTACTGAGAAGGCCGTCACGGGGCGTGTTCTTTCGAGTATTTAAATGTAATCATAGAGAAATCCTCCAATAAACTGAGATTCTGCAAAACAGCTAGTCTGGTCTCTTACAAGATGACACTGTCAAGAAAGACAGAAAAAAGGCAGTACACCCTTTTAGAGACAGAATAGACGCCTGGAAGCATTGCATGAGCCTTGATTGGAATAGAAAAAGGTGAGAAAAAGCAGCAGCTATAAAGACACTGGGAAGACACGTGGAAAACCTGCGCGTGGGTCTTGATTAGTTGAGAAAGTCAACATTTCTAGAACATTGAGTGATAGTGGCACTTAGGCGTTTAGGAGTAAAGTGGCATTGTTGGCAGCGCACTTTCAGATGGCACAGGAAAAAGTAAACTTTCATGCTCTAGGTATATTTCCTTTTTAGTTTTTTTTTTTGGTTCTCTACTGTTTTTACTGTACTTTTTCGTTTAAATTTCCTACACGCTAACTCCTTTGTGCAGTTGAAATAAAATTGCAGCATATGCATGTGAAAAAAGAAAAACGAACAAATGCATATAGGTGAGAGAACACAAATGTGTCCACGCTCGTGGTGAACCAAGGGGAGCGGTGTTTGGGTGCTTATTTACCATTCCTTCAGCTTTTCTGCACCTTTGAAATTTTCAAAAATAAAATGTGTAGGAAAAAAGAGCTCATCATGGACCTGTTCCAACTCCAAGGTTTTTATTCTGTCTTTTGGCATTGTGTTTTCTATTACTGCCCCGCGCAAGAAAAAAAAAAAAAAGCTCCGATTGTAATTTGCCTTTATTCTGTTTTTCTAGATGTGATACAACAGAAAAACTCAGAAATACCCTGGATTACTTAAGATCATTATTAAATGACTCTACAAACTTTAAACTTATTTACAGATACGCGTTTGACTTTGCTCGGGTGAGTTCTCTGGAGCCTCTCC
The DNA here is from genome assembly GCA_004024745.2 of Catagonus wagneri. NCBI lineage: Eukaryota > Metazoa > Chordata > Mammalia > Artiodactyla > Tayassuidae > Catagonus > Catagonus wagneri. The sequence continues at coordinate 29,934,440 of PVHT021183710.1, forward strand.
AGGCGTTTCCCCCCCTCCCCCGCTTCTCACTGCCCTCTGAGGTTTGCTTTACATGCTGCAGCAAGGAATTCGAATAAGCTACTCCCAGGATGCTAGTTAGAGTTTCCTTCTACATATGTGCCTTCCGCACAAACCCATGCTGGGTGAGAATGGAGCATGTCAGCAAAAAAACTCCAGCGACAGCCCTCCCGTAGCTCTTGAGCTCGGCCTGGAAGTGACCAAGAAATGGGGCCTGTAATAGACACTGTTCTAAACATCTTTTCTGTAAACTGGGGAAAGCTCTGCCTTCTCACAAAACAGCCAACCTTCACCCCTCGAGTTTACTGGAATAAGCCGATCAGATGGAAGCCAGTTTCCCTTTGGGCGCTGTATGGTCTCTGGAAATCATTTGCATTTCAAACATAAGCTGATTTCGGTGGGCGTCACTCAACTGTAAGTCCCAGTCATCATTTTGAAAAGTGACCCGTCTTGATTGTCACATAGTGAGCCAGTGCAGGTATGTGACGGTGGTTCTTCTGGAGTGAAGTAAATCTGGATTTGTCAGCCCGGTCCCATAGGTAGTGCAGCCTGAGGCAGAGCTGGCACTGTATTATTCATTCATCCACAGCCCCCAGCCCGTGCGTCGCAGAGTGCTGGTTTCTGTGATGTGTGTGTGTGTGTTTGGTGGGTTCGGGTGACTAGGCTTTCTTCATTGGTGATTCTTTTAAAATTTTTAAAATTTTTTTATTTTTGTAAAGCAGAGAACTCAGTGACAAATAATTCTTTTTTTCTTACCACCATGTTGGTCGTTTTCACTTTTACCTCACTTTGGCAGTATTAGTTCAGCACCAAAGTTTTATTTGCTGGTGAATTCTGGTGCATCTACAGTAACATGTTAGTAGTTCTCCTTGGTGAATTTTTGCATTACGTTTGTAACTTTCAGGTAAAATCAGGACATGCATGAAAACTGATAGGTATTAGAAATGGTATGGAGAAATGCAGATGCTTGTTGGACTAAACGACATTTATAAAATTGTATGTAGAAGTTGTTTTGCCAGATGCTTTTGGAATAGGTGCATAGTTTCTAGGATTAAAATATTTTCTTTCGTCTAAGATTTCTTTCCTCCCAAAGTCAGCTGTTTGCTATTGTATGGGTGAAAGTTTGTTTAGCAGCGTTATGCCTTCTCACCAAAATAAGCTGAATTTTCTAACTTTCTTGTTTGGGCATGAAATTTTCATATATATATATATATATATATATATATGCTGCTCTGGAACCAGGTTCCATTTTACTCCTCCCTGGCTTTCTGTCCCCTTCTCTATTGGTCACCAAGGCCCCTCTGGTTGTCTCCATGCTCCTTCTCTCCCGCCCGACATCTCCATCAGTAGGTGGTGCCCTTCCCGCCACGTGAGTGGCGTGCTTCACCGTGTGATGGCTCAGTCGCTCCCCCAGCAGGCCAGGAGGAGAAGGGTGGGCCCCAGAGGAGTGGAGACATCGGGCCAAGGCCGCTGGTTTGCCCAGCTGTAGGTCCAGGACTCACATCAGATCTGGCTCCAGCTCCCTTCTGCAGGTCACTCCAGGGCCTCGCAGTCCAGGCCCCAGCGCCCTCTCCCAAGAGACACCTGTCCTGTGCTGATGGCACATCAGCTCTTCCCCAGCTGCTGCCTCTCTGCCTGTTTGTTCCCTGCCTTCGGTCCTGCCGGGCTCTTCTTGGAGCCCAGTCTGAACCCCAACAGCTCTCTCCAGCATCGTGCTTCCTGCTTCCACTTCCATGCAGCCCTCCTGGATCATCCCATCCCGGAGAGACCATGTGCCTTCACTTACTCAGACTCACATTCCCTCTAGCTGGGCTTTAGAGGCTGGGGACAGGCCTTAATTTTTTCTGACAGATTGAGGGGCAGATTGTTTTCTTTCTTCATATCCCTGGTAGCAGGCTGCAGAGATCTTTGCTTTTAGGAGAGTATCAGTAAACAGCAATGAATTAATAAACCCTTTGATGTAATGATGAAGAATAACCACCCATGTTTAATCTTTACCAAATAGATTCAGTTCAACTAAAAATATGCTCTAAGGATGCATTTGTTGTTGGATTCTTTCGTTTTGTTCAGCTGTATCCCACAAGTTTAGATGTTGTATATTCATTGGCATTCAGTTTCCTTTGTGATTGTTTTGGACGCATGAGTTATTTAGCAGTATGTTGTTTGTGTTATTTTCCAACTGTTTAGGGTTTTCCAAGTAATCTTTCTATCGTTAATTCTGCTGCGGTCAGAGAGCATGCTCCATACAATTTCAGTCCCGCTGAATGTATGGAGACTTGATTTATGGTCCAGAATATGGTCTGCTGTGATGAATGTTTTATGTATGCCTGAAAAGAATGAATATTCTGCTGCTGTTCAGCAGAATATTTTATGATGTCAATTAGGTCAAGTCAGTTGATGGTGTTGTTCAGGTCTTCTGTATCCTTGTTGATTTCTGCCCACTGTTCTGTCATAATGAGAGGGGTGTTGAACTCTCCAACTGTAATTTTCTGTTGCCTACGTCGTTTTTTGTTTCACCTTTTCTTTCGAAGGTGTCAGACATTAGGTTTAGATATACTTGGAAGAATTGACCCTTTAGCATTATGCAGTGTCTCTCTCTAACTCTGGTAATATTCCTTGTTCTGAAATCTACTTTGTCAGATATGAATATAGCCATTTCTGCTTTTTTTTTTTTTTGATTATGTGTCTGTGTGATACATCTTTTCCATCCTCCTACTTTAAACCCGATTTGTATCTTTATAAAGTGGGTTTCTTATAGATAGCGTGTGCTGAGTTGCATCTGACAATGTATGTCTTAATTGAGATGCTTAATGCATTTACATTTAGTGTATTCATTGGTATGGTTAGGTTTACATCTCCTGTGTTGCAATTTTTATTTCCCTTTTTGTCCATCTGGTTTTGTTCCTTCGTTCCTCTTTTTATGACCTCTTTTGGATCGAAGTTGGTTATTGTGTTAGATTCCATTTTAATCATTCCATTCCAGTGCCGTCCTGTTAGCTTGTATCTCTGTGTTTTTGTGTGTCATTGTTCTAGATTTTACAGCCGACGTCTTCAAATTTTCACCATCCATCTTCTAGTAATGTAGTACTGCTCCATGTATAGTGCAAGAACCTTTACAACAGTGCACTTTCATTGTGCCTCCTCCCATACTTTTTGCTGCTGTTGTCATACATTTTACTTACATATGTGCGATGTAGTCTGTTTAGGTTGCTGTAACAAAATTCCAGACCAACTAGCTTAAAAGTAACAGAAGTTTATTTCTCACAGTTCTGGAGGCTAGGAAGTCCAAGATCATGGTGCCAGAAGGTTAGGCGTCTGGCCAGAGCCGTCTTCTTGGAGGATGTCTTCTGCTGTGACCTCACACAGTGGAAGGGGGAGGGGTCTTCTCCCGTCTCTTTCAGGGTCATGGCTCCATAACCATCCGGGCTCGCCTCCTGTTACCATCACCTTGAGTGTTAGGATTTCAGCGTAGGAATTTGGAGACACAGCCACTTAAATCATAGCATGTATTGATATCCCTTTTGCTTTAATAGACAAAAGTATCTTCCGTATTTACCCGAATATACACCACTTGTATTCTCTTACTTCCTTTTGTGTAGATCCAGACTTCTCTCCAGCATCATTTACCTTCTATCTAAAATATCTCCTTCAGCATTTCTCATAGTACAGATTTTCTGGGGTTGATTCTCTAAGCTTTTATTTTGCCTTCAATTTAGAAGGTTTTTCTCTGGATAAAAGAGTCTAGTTTGACTATTTGTTCTTTTCATACTTTGATGATATCCTTCCATTGTCTTCTGTCTTACAGAGTTTTTGATTATAAGTCTGGTGTCATTTGTTATTCCTTTGACGTAATGTTTTGTTTTCTGACTGCTTTATTCTCTGCTCATTGCTTTTCCGCAAGTTGGCTATGATGCACTTTGGTATAATTTTCCTTATGTTTATTCTGGTTAGCCTTTCTTAAGTTTTTTAGTTCTGTGGATTTATGTTTGTATTAAATTGGAAATTTTCTCAGCGATTATTTTGTCAAATTTTTTTTCTGCTTTCCCTCTTTCTTCTTTCTGGGACTACAATTACACTTACGTTAGATGCTTGGTATAGTCCCACAAACTTCTGATGCCATGTTCAACTTTTTTGTTTCTGTTTTCCCTTTGGCTAATATTTATTTATTACTATATCTTCTAATACCTATCTTTATTTTGCAAAGTCCAATCTGTCGTTAGTCCTAACCAGTATATTTTTCATTGCAGGTACTGCGTTTTCATCTCTGTGAATTCCATTTGTCTCTTTTTATACCTGTTTCTCTCATCATGATATTTTCGTCTTCCTTTGTGAACATCTAGAATGTGTTTTGTATCATGTTTTTAACAACCTTGTCCTCTGGTTCCATCATCTCTGTCATTTCTGTCTCTCTCTTGGTTAAAATTTTATCCCGGTTATGGGTCATATTTTATAGCTTCTTTGCATTCCTAGTTGGGTTTTTTTTCCCCTTTTTTATTGGATGCTGGGAATTGTGAATTTCATTATTGGTTGCTGCGGTTCATTGTATTCTTTAAATAATGTTGTATTTAAATTTTTCTGCTGGTGTATAGTTAAGTTACTTGGAATCGGATTGACCCTTTGAAGGGACTGGCCCAGCACAGGCTCAGTCTAGGGATCACTCAGTCCCACTAGTACGACAACAGCACCCTTCTGAGGATTCTGCCCACAACCCCATGTGATTTCCCTCCCCGCACAACCGCCAGCACACCGGACACCCGCCCGCTTCTCTACTTCTTCCTTACACTCTTGAGGCAAAGTATGAGGAAAGCAGAGGTGGCCCCGGGCGGGGTCCGAGGTGGGAAGAACACGCAGTCATCTAACCCCCCTGGCCCTCCGCACACCTCGGTAGCTTTACCCTCAGGGTGCCCCTTCGGTGAGTGCCAGACTTGCTCAGCAGGGGTTTGTAACGCGAATTGGACTGCGGGTCTCAACACGGCCTTGAAAACAAAAGAAAAAAAGTTCTCAAGTGAGAGCTCCCGTCCCCACCTCCTTTTCAGAGAGGCGGATCCGCACTCGGGGAAGGCTCAGGCTTGGAGTCAACTGCTGGTTCCGGCCCCAGCTCACTGCTGACCTACTGTCATTTAACTCCTGTGCCTCAGTTTCCTTCTTTCTAAATCAGGGGTTATAATAGTCCCTCTCCTGATAGGGCCGTTGTATTAAAGGGGTTTTAAGTATAAGGCACCTGAAAGAATTTCTGGCTCAGTTTAAGTTCTCAGTAAAAGTTAACCATAGGATTAGAACTGGTCGTTGAATCATTCTTCACTGACGTTACTTAGGTGTCTGTAACCCTCAGGTTTCGACTAATAACTTACCTTCCATCAGTAGTGCTTATGGTAATAGCACTATGCCAAATAAAACAACCGTGGAAGACTATGCCTGTTGGCAGAACTTTTTTTTCTTTTGTTTTCAAGGCAGTGTCAGTAGCTGAGCTTAATCAAGCAACTGCCTTGCAAACATTGTTATTTGAAAACTGTGCTGGGTGAGTTCTAAGAGCATCATTTTTTAGTTTCACTTTTCCCAATAGGAGAGCACTCATGGATTTTTACGGCCTTTTTGCTTGTGTTTAATGTGTATTTAAAGAAAAAAAAAAACTCCTGTTCAAAAAACATAGCAAAAATATTTTGCTACATTTTCAGCTTTATAAACATTTAATAACATTTGTAAACATTAAGATTCAAGTTCTTTAGTGCTCTCTATTTTTACCTTATGTTTGCTGAACTGAAACTGCACTAGGGAGGACTGCGTTTTCTTTTTCTTTTTTTTTAAATGATTTTTATTTTTTTCCATTATAGCTGGTTTACAGTGTTCTGTCAATTTTTTACTGTACAGAGAAGTGACACAGTCCCAGATACGTATATACATTTTTTTTCTCACAGTATCATGCTCCACCATAAGTGACCAGGTATATCCTACACAGCAGGATCTCATGGCTTTTTCTCTTTGTATTTTGTAATCCCTCTGGTCTCCAGTGAGAACCTGTGACCATATTACAGGTCTTCAGTGAAGGCCTTTTCATTTCACCTATCAATTTCTGACTTGGTTGTTGCCACATAAAATGTTTGTGATCACAGGCAGTTTTATATTGTTTCTTGAGTTCATCTAATCTCACACAAATGTCACAGATTCCATTTTGAATGTTGAAGATTTTTTTTTCTTCATAATTTTAATAATTCAGTGTTCCCCCTGTCAAGTGTAAGTCTTTAAACCATTAAAACTTTGTGAAAATCAGAAGTAGATCATTTGCTCTATTATATAGCATATCTGGCTGGATACCTAGATGGTTGAAGATTGATTTTCTAAAACCAAATTTATATTTACAGTTAAGTAATTACTTTGTTTCAGTTTGTGTCATTTGCCATTCAAGGGGAAAAAGTCCTTCATTTTCATATCTTCTAGGAGGACGTGTATTAGAACAGCCCCTACATAAACAAAGGCACTATTTGCTTTCATATTTGAACTTCAAAAATCAGAACTTAATGGAGTTCTGTCGTGGCTCAGCAGAAATGAATCTGACTAGCATCCATGAGGATGCAGGTTTGATCCCTGGCCTCGCTCAGTGGGTTAAGGGTCCGGTGTGGCCGTGAGCTGTGGTGTAGGTCACAGATGCGGCTCAGATCTGGCAATGCTATGGCTGTGGTGTAGGCCAGTGGCTTACAGCTCTGCTTCTACTCCTAGCCTGGGAACCTCCACATGGCGAGGGTGTGGCCCTAAAAAGACACAGAAAAATCAGAACTTAATGAAAGTGCATTATTCTTTACATTAGTGGTCTTTAACTCGGGGAGTGCATTTATTCCATATATGAAACATAACTTCTTAGGATATACAGAGCAGGATCCTTTGGTTTAGCAGCTGCAAATAAGAGGCCCGATCTCATTACTCTGTAACTGGATTTTAAAAATCTGTGTTTAAGGAAGACCACAAGGCGGAATCCAGCTGTGTATTGTTAGTACTTCTGTGGTGTCTAGAACCTGTCCGGTTCCTATTATTATTTGAAAAATGAAATTGTTTTTTATTCTGCTGTCTTAGAAAACTGAAAGTTTGTGAAATGCATACCTGCACACTTAAGTCAGGAGACGGGCAGGGAGAAAAATTTCCTTTCTTCACCCTTAGCCTTGAGGGGCCTGCTGGGGCTGCTGACTCTGGGCAGTTTGTCTCAAGGTGTTTGTGTTTAGATTCTGTCCTTGAGATGCAGAAGTCTGCCCCTCGCTGCTCCCCGGGCCAGGAATCGCAGGGTTTTGTTGCCAGAGAGTATCATTTGAATTTCCAGCGAGGGATTTCTGGATGTCTTTGCTGTATTCCTTGAACTTCAGGTGATTTTTTTTTTTTTTTTTTTTTTGAACACCCGTAATGTTGACGGCTGCTTCATAGCATCCTGGGGGATTTACTTCACTTCTGAGTGGGAGGCCCTTTGAGAATGCCATTAGCATCATTGTCAGAGGAACCCCTGCTCCCCGGGACGAGTCTCCATTCTGCTCTTTAGTAGCCGTTGCTCCGGGGTCCCTCAGCTGTGCTGTTTCCAGGCATTCTGCGTGTTTCCAGTGTCTGGGCATTTGCACTTAGCCTCACACCCACCCACAGGCAACGCTGGTCATCAGCGAGACGCCACTGTTCCGATCGCGAGTGCATCCATAATATCTCTCTCTTATTTGCTAGGCAGAAGATGGTGTTAGTGATTGCGAGCTGCCGGCTGGCACCCTTGCAGAGCAGGAGTAAGTGAGTGCTGTTCAGCTTCCGGTCCTGTGAGTCTGATGCCTTTCCTCCATGTTTTGGCATCACTGCCAAACACATGCATTTGAACTCCTTCATGATCATCAGTTCGTCAGATGATTGCACTGTTTCAAAGAGTCTGTCCAGGTCCTCTGTTACCTTTTTTGTCACCTTAGTGTATGTCCATTGTGATGGGGACACTGATGCTGTTGGAAGAGGGCACAGTAGGTATATCCGGGCAAGACAAGCGATTTTAGGTTTAGTGAAACAATTGCAAACTCCTCGAAGAGAAAGCCTTGCCCTCGCGCCCGTGCCCTCAGCCCGGTCCTGTCTGAGCTGGAGTTCAGCAAGTGACGTGGGGCCCAGGCCCGTGGTGCCATGTGTGTTTTCCACACTCCCTCGTTTTGCTCGTGGGTGCTCCTTAGTGGGGTGTGCTGTCGCTGCCTCACCCCCGCCCCCCGCCGCTGACAGGGCACGAGGAAGTTCTCCGTTTCCTCGCACAGCTGCGCCGAAGAAGCGTGAGCCGTGCAGAGCACCGAACCGGTGGGGCTCGGGGGCGCCTTCCCGGCTGCTGGCCTCTGCACAGAGTGGCTGCTGCAGCCCTGAGCGGGACCAGATGTGTGGCCGCGGGACAGGCAGGGAAGGCTGTGGAGCGGAGGCCCCGCTGTTCGCGCTGCCCTGTGGAATCGGGATCCCCGCCAGCCTCCCCTCGGTTGCGTGGCCAGCACAGAGCGGGGGGACCCGGAGCCGTCCGACCTGGTCTGTTCGTCGCGCCCTGCGACTGGGACCAAAAGGCCAACCCTCGCCCATCTTTCCGCGTCTTCATCTACCTTGTTGGCTGTTGTTGAGCGAGGCCCTTAACGTTTGCTGTACTGTTGAAGTCCCTCACTTTAAAACACAGTGTCACGGCCAGAAATTCTCAGTGTGCCGAGGAGCGCCGCGCTCTTAGCCTCCCTGAGGTAGCTGTTCTGCCGAGGGGCGTGTGTGACCGCGCACGTGGCTGACGGTGGCCACGCGTCATGGCTTCACTGGACGAACACTTGGGTTCCAGCCCACGTGATGGCCAGGCCCGCTGGAGAAAAGTCCTGTCGCCAGCCTCCTTTGACGTTACGCTGGCTTAGCTCTGGGTGTGTAAGGGGACCGCCTAGGGCCCCGGGTCTTCTGTCCTTGGCTGTAGAACGTGCCCCGCGGCGGTTCCCCAGCAGGAACTTGTAAGGGGGTCAGTGGGCCATGAGGACTCTGAATCGCAGAAGTAAGTGGAGCGAGCCTGGTCGCGAGCCCGTGCCGAGGTCTATGGCTCTGTCTTTTCTGGCGTTGTCCTTCCCTGGGCTCTCGGTCAGGGGTGTTCTGCTAGGGCGTCTCACGTCGGCAGATCGAGGTAAGAAGGACTGGACCGGGTGGAGAGGCGGCTCCAGCCGTGGCGGGCGCCGCGTCCTCGTACCCGGGCAGACTCTCCGGGCGGGGGCCGCCGCGTTCGCCAGGAGCTCAAGAAACACTTTTGGGTACAAGAAAAACACAATGAGGTAGAATGGGTGGGAAAACCATTCTTATCAAGGAAACCCGATCCCCAAGCCTGGGAATCGAAGCCTTTCAGCTCCATTTAGTGAAGTTCTGGGCTTTAAGATCAGTCGTTAGGATGGTGACAGTAATCGCATACATCAAACGGCAACTGGCCGAGTCACAGGTTTTTATTTATCCCAGGAAATAATCATAGATGTTGTTACCGTGTAACTAACGGATTTTACATGGGGGCGATCTTTCAACTGACGCGAATCTTTCTCACGGTAAAATTATCTAGTACGAAAAGTTGAAGCTTCCTGCTGTGTCTGACTGCCTCCCCCTCACCTTGGTCTTGATTCAGGGTTGGGTTTTTTTTTTTTTTTATGATATATGATAAATGAGCTGTTTACTAATTTCTCATTGAAGTAAAGTAGAAATTTGGGTTATTGGCATTTATGATTTGGGGGCACCTGGCTCATCCTTGTTTTTGTTTGTTAAACAGGAAAAGGACCAGCGCAGCCTAGACATAAACACTGCCAAGTGCATGTTGGGACTGTTATTAGGAAAAATCTGGCCCCTTTTTCCAGTTTTTCACCAATTCTTAGAGGTACTACATTGTCATTTTATTGAATGCTTGCTTGCTTAGAACTGCCAGGTAAACTGTATGTAACCATTTCCTGTGATTTTCTGTGTTGCACTTCCCTGCCTGTAGGACCTGTGGCGACACTGTTGCTGCAGTGAGCACTTCCCTCTGTCCTGTGTGGCCCCTGCGCAAACCGCCGAGGCACTTAAGCCAGCCTCGGCGCTGTCCTCTCCTTTCTCGTCCCCCTTCTAAAAACTCCGTTTCTGTTTAGATTTCCTGCTCTTTAATGTAAGGGTGAAACAAGATTTACTTTCTTTTGTGGCTTTAGATGAAGTTCCACTCTTAGGAAGCAAAGGTTAAAGAACAGCCATCTGCCTTCCTACTAAATTACGTCTGTAACGCGTCCTTACCTACTCTGTGTCCAAGTAACTCAGGGACCAGATCAATCTCAGAGTTTGGCAAACTCCTTCAGACAGTGTCCTCCTGCAGTTTAAATTTTCTTCACATTTGTATGAGAAACAACCCAACACTTCCCTCCATTGTCATTTGCTTTTTAAGTATTAACGATCGAAATTTTGAGCTGCAGGTTACAATGGCTTAGATGCCAGGTAATGATAGTAATAATACTGTAGGACCTGGAAGAGGCTGAGACCTACGTGTGAGTTCCTTGGGTTGTCATATAAAGCGTCCTTCTTGCCTTGCCCTCCAGTCCCAAACCCCTTTAAAAATGCTTTCTGCTTGAAAGGATGTTGGTGTCGGGTCTTTGAGAAAATCCTGGGCCTTAGCCTGACTCCAGCTTCTCTCTTGAAATAATCTTTATAGCTTACTTTGTACAACAGTCCAGAGGAACTTCCAGATGCTAAGATTCTTTGAGGACTGTTATTAAAAATTGCTTTTAGGAGTTCCTGTCGTAGCACAGCAGAAACAATCCGACTAGGAACCATGAGGTTGTGGGTTTGAATCCTGGCCTCGCTCAGTGGGTTAAGGATCAGGTGTTGCTGTGAGCTGTGGTGTAGGTTGCAGACACGGCTTGGATCCCGCTTTGCTGTGGCTGTGGTGTAGGCCGGCAGCTGTAGCTCTGATTTGACCCCTGGCCTGGGAACCTCCATATGCCATGGGTGCGGCCCTAAACAGACAAGAGATGAAAAAAAAACTTTCTTTTAATGTTTCTTACTGGGACTCCTGAAGAAAGGCATAAAATGAATTTTTAATGTAAGAAGTATCTGTTTACCTAACAATCCATATTTACCAATGATCTGTCCCAGCTCCTCTGACAGCCCTAAGAAACATCAGCTTTATTTGGAAGATAAGTAGAAACGGGCTGTTCTCAAGAGAGCTGAGCAGAATTAGAGCCCGGGTGCGGAGGTTCTGCAGCTCAGCGACCTTGCTGCCGCAGATTCGACTTTACACGATTCCAGAGCACCATGAACTGTTTCGATGACTGGGTTTTGCTTTTATTTGCTCAGAAAGTTAAATCTGTAGACTGCTTTGTTCTCTCTCTCATATTAGTTTGCATTTTTCTTTTTAAAGGACAAAAGTCATCCTTTCACTTGAGCTCTTGTGTTTACATCCTCCCAATCCTTGGCTGAACTCTCCTTTCTTTTTATGTATTTGTATTGTTTTCTGATGTTCTCAGTTTTAGTGGGAAGATTTTTAAAATTGTTGGATTTTCTTTTTAAATCTTGATACAGGGAGTTCCCGTTGTGGCTCAGTGGTTAACAAATCCAACTAAGAACCATGAGGTTGCAGGTTCGATCCTTGGCCTCGCTCAGTGGCTTTAAGGGTCCAGCGTTGCTGTGAGCTGTGGTGTAAGTCACAGATGCAGCTCAGATCCTGTGTGGCTGTGGCTGTGGTGTAGGCTGGCGGCTACTGATCCAATTAGACCTCTATCCTGGGAACCTCCATATGCCTCTGGTGCAGCCCTAAAAAGACAAAAAAAATCTTGATACAGGAACACCTCATTTTAAAATATGCATATGGCAGAGTTCCCATTGTGGTGCAGTGGAAACGAATCCGACTAGTATCCCAGAGGACACGGGTTCAATCCCTGGCCTCACTCAGTGGGTTAAGGATCAGGCGTTGCCATGAGCTGTGGTGTAGGTCGCAGACAAGGCTCACATGCCGCGTTGCTGTGGCTGTGGTGTAGGCTGGCAGCTATAGCTCTGATTTGATCCCTGGCCTGGGAACTTCCATATGCTGCAGGTGAGGCCCTGAAAAGCAAGAAAAACAAATATATGCATACGGCATATTCTTGACTGGGAGGAGAAAAACTATTTCATGACTACTCCAAGTGCTTTTATGATCGGATTCAAATTCTGAATGATTAGAACGGTAACTCTCTTCAGTGGCCAGAGCGCCTGGTCCCGAGACCGCTCGTGGCTCTCAGCAGGGCTGAGTTGAGTGAACCCAGTGCCGCGTGTGCCGTGAGCCGACAGCCTGATGGCGAGCATGCTGGTCCCGTCAGGGGCTGTTAATGCGAGCGCCTCTGTATTTAGTAGCTATTTTGTGCCAAGCTCTAAATGAAGCGCTCTACATAAATTGTCTCTTTTAATCCTTGCCACATCTCTGTGAAGTAGGTATTACCCCCCTTTTATATAAAAAGGCTTTGGCCGTACATAAAATGTGTCCCCCCCCCCTTTTTTTTTTCCGGTCTGTCTTTTTAGGGCCGCATGCCAGTGGCACATGGAGGTTCCCAGGTTAGGGGTCTCATCGGAGCTGTAGCCACTGGCCTACACCACAGCCACAGCAACGCCAGATCCGAGCCACGTCTGTGCCTTACACCACAGCTCACGGCAATGCCAGATCCTTAACCCACTGAGCGAGGCCAGGGATTGAACCCGCAACCTCATGGTCTGTAGTCGAATTCGTTTCCTCTGTGCCACGACGGGAACTCCTAAAATTGTGTTTCTTTAATGGACTTGTCAGTTTCTGTTGAGCCCCCCAAAATATTTATGTCCTGAAAATCGTCTTCTGAAGTTCTCCTCTTGCTCTCTATCTCTCTCACCCTTCTAGACCGGTGAAAAAGTTAACCTTCGTGAACATGATTTATTAAGTTGATTGTTCCAGCACTCGGAACTGTCCCAGTTGTTAATTGTGAGCGTCAGTAACGCATATTCCTTTTCCCTCCATCAGCAATCAAAATATAAAGTGATTAACAAAGACCAGTGGTGCAACGTGCTAGAGTTCAGCAGAACAATTAACCTTGACCTCAGCAACTACGACGAAGACGGAGCGTGTGAGTACAGCCTCAGCCCGCTCTTACCCCGTGGCCGCACGCTTACCCACCGGCTCATTGTGAGAAAGAGGCTTCATAGCTACTCTCTCTCTCTCTCTCTCTCTCTCTCTCTCTTCAGGGCCAGTTTTGTTGGACGAGTTTGTGGAGTGGTACAAAGACAAACAGATGTCCTAGGACTTTCTGCACAGCAGCGAGAGAGTCACTGTTACCACAGTTATGTCAACCATTAGCCATAAATTGCTGTCTGTACCCCAGCGCATGCTGCTTTTCTTGCACTGTCTCCGTTTGGCAGGGACGTGTTGGTGTTTGCCATGAATGGGCCAGCTCTGCTTGCTGTGTAGCATTGTTCTCTTGGAAGGCTGCTTTGCAGTTTGTATTTACACTACAGATTGGTGAATTTGCCAACGTCCTCACTGTGATTATGTGTATATTGCTGTTTAAATTTTGTATATGTGTGTAAAAAGAAAAAGCTTCACCTAGAGATTATTTCTGCAAAAATTGTATTGTAAAATAATCTTTGTGGCATATTTCTAGTCCCTTTTTTCAAATCAACCAATTACACTTTTCTTTGGTCTCAAATGTAGCATTTCAGGAGACAAGACAGAAGAGCTGTGACCATATGCAAATGTTGCCAGAATTAACATTGTTTAAGAGGCCAGCTTTTGGAAGGAGGTGGGTGGGAGTCATAACTTTTCAGAGGCATCTGCCAAAAATAACTTGGTTTACTTAAATATTAGCATTTTTAAATGAGGAAAGTTGGGCTAATTGAACATAGAGACGCATGCCATGCCACGAATCGTTTCCACCCTGCGGGGTCTAGGTTTTGATTCTCTAATGTTAAACCTGTCGTAGTTTGAATATAGGTACAGATGAACAAATTAAAGTTGCACCTTCTCCCCCCCACCATTGGTTTTAACCTCTTGTAAATTCTTTTTTAGTGGTTTTTTTGTTTGTTTTTCTTTTGCATTCTTCTAGTCAGTGTTTGGTCTGCTGATGCTTTCAATGCCATTCTAAGTAAAATTTATTTTGCTGCCTCCATGAAAACCTCATGGTTTGCTGGCAACTTATCACCGTGGAGCACTTTCAGTTGTGGCTTGAATTTTTAGTTAAGCTTTCCTGGTGTCTGATTTGTGAATTTGGGGGGGGTGGGGGGAAGAACTGTACTATAAGTGAGAGGTGTTTTGTTTTGTTTTCCTTTTTTTGTGTCTTTCACGCTAGGCTTTTCCTGGCAGAATGTCCATTGCAGGCAGTGGACACGACAGCACCAGCATTGAGCTAAAACTCTATTACACGGTAGGACCTTTCCTGGAGGGGTCACTCGTCATGACCTGAGAAAGGTGTACAGAGAGGTCATAGCCTTTATTTATGTGGATGAGGAGACAAGAGTTAAGCAGGATGGTATTTTTAGGTTTCTATCTTATGTCTTTCTTTCCTTGTCTTACTCTTCTTGAGCAAAATGTATAGATAACACGTTTCTCCCTCAACTATTTGGTGCTATCGAATGACTGATCCTAGTCCCTAAAGTTCTGTGAAAACACAGAAGTCTAGCGACTTTAAGACAAAGCTAATGGTGCATCTGAACGGGTGAATGCTCACTTGTAGGCAAAATCCGTGATCGAACACGAAACGGTTGGAGCCGGTTGGGATTATTTCAAAACCTGGCCCCCAAATCCTTTGGGCCAAATGTGAACCTTTTACTGGCATTAAATGAGTAAAGCACACAGACAATGCTACTCTTGACCACGATTTCAGTTTCTGGGCAGTGTTCAGATTTTCACATTATTTTTTTTTTTCCCTTAACTGAACCACCAAAGACAGAGATGTTGTATGTATATACGGTGTGTGTGCGCGTATACAAAATCACGAGACGGTAGAATGAAATGACTTCCTTTTTCTACCAAATAGAAAGGTTTGGTTTGCTGTGAAATAAACCAGAAGTTTGAAAACCTCTGTAGTGATGAAGCATACTTAATCATTCCTTGTTTCAAAGTCACGGCCTCCCTTCTACCCCTTACACATTCACACCAGTGTGCACAAATCACTATCTGCAGAGAACAGGCGGTGTAGACGGCATGCATAGCTCTTGAGACCGAGGTGTTGGAAGGGCCTCTGATCCGCCATTCTGTGGTGGTTGGTCGGAGGCTGGTTCAGATCTGCGGAGAACTGGACCCACTTTCAAAAGCATCCCAGAGAGTTAAAAATTCACATTCAAAAGGCAGCAATTCTTAAATTCGATCAACTCTAGTTTCGTTTAAAGCAAACATAAATCATAGATGAAATTATTTGAAAAGGTATCGTAAGAAACTGGAGAACTTTTTAAACCCTAAGCACGGTTCATCCTAAACTAAAGGATTGTTAACAGGAAAGATGTTACCTTTTAATCACCGTGAACATTCTGATGACAGCGGTTTTGGAAAAGCCAAGTCAAAACGCCTTCCTGATGTATGGAAGTCGCTGTGGCGAAGGCATAATCTCGCCTGCTTAGAAAAGTCCAGGTCATCTTGAACTCCCTTGAAAAATAAACCTTTGTGACTGCAGACTGCCTGCCCTTGGTTTTCTTGATTTTATGCAGTTATTTTTAAGGGGAGGGAGAGGGACCAGAGTAATAAGGTACTTTTTCTTAAAAATGTCCCCGAGTTGCATAAAGTGGAGCCATCACCAAGCACTTAGTTACGGGCTACTGCTACGTGAATGAGGGTGCCTTCTTCTGGTTTTTCTTTATCAGCTACGTCTCCACCCTTTCTCTCCTTCCATCGCGTTTTGACTCCATGTCGCAGTACTGTGTCCTAATGGAGTACAACTTTTAGCTGTTCACTGCTGCGGTAGGTCGGAAATTTCATTATTTGCCATAAACACCCTCTGTAACATTATGTACAGGTTATTGGAAGCATGACCTCCGAATTACGTTTTTATAAATCGGACTAAACAGACCTCTAGATTCTGGTTTAACAACAGGCTTCTGCTGCCCCTCGGCCTCCATCCTAACAGTGCTTTTGAAGTTTATACCGGAAGCTTTAAGAGTTAGTTTGTGCCCTTGGTTTTTAATTCTTACAACTGCTAAAATACCTCTGTAAGCCTTATCTTTTATTCTTTCACACATTGTATAATAAATGTATAGAATTAATTGACCAACGAAAAGGTTGGGTGTCTGTAAATGAGACCAAAACGTGGGTTGCTTTCTTCCATGAAGTCATTTCTCTCGGGGTTACTGTTCGTGAACAGCAGCTAACCTGTAACTGTGAATGCTTTGCGTCGTCAGTATTTGCATCACCTTCATAAACGTGTGCAAGTCCTGTGACTCCCAGCTTAACTGAGATACTGTTATGCCACCTAACTCGAGTACAGCAAACTGGGTTTTAGGTTTTAATGGAATTGATGTAAAAATGATATCCCATAATAAAAAGTATTTGTGTTTGGTTTAAGGACTGATTTGTCGATTCTTTCTTCCCTTCTCTGGCTTTCTCTTCAAAAACCACTTAAGGCAGTTTTAAGGTGTTTAATTTTTTTATTCTTTTCTGTTTTTTCCAACTTTTTTATATGGAAAATTTTCAAAGCTACACGGAAAAATGCAAGAGTAACGTGTTAAACACCCGTATACCTATCATGTATGTTTTCCAGTTGTTTGCATTTTTGCCACATTCTCTGTGCCACTCTGGGTGGGAGTGTGTGTGTGCGCGCAAGTAAGCAAGTCACAGAGTTCGCCCTATAGATATGTAGATAGAATTTTTTATGAACTTTCCTAGAGTAAGTTGTGACACTTTTTTTATTCTCAAGCACAGACATTCTTATAACTGTAGTACAGTGATCACACTCAAGAAATACAACATCGACAGCACTATTACCTGATACACAGTCCAGATTAAAATCTCGCCCTTTGTACCAATAATGGCCTTGAGAGCTATTTATTTTTAATCCAGGGATAAGCAGGGCATTTAGTCATCAGGCCTCTTGAGTTTCTTTTAAGCTAGTATCACTCCAGATATGTATTTTAATGTTTTGATTAAAGATAGCGCAAACACTCCTCAACCAAAAAAGGAAAAATGAAGTTGTCTATTTCTAAACATTGAGCTAATGATTGTGAGTTTACTATATGCCAGGAGCCAGGCTGAAGTGACATTTTTTACCACCTCCAAGGCTACCACCCATTTAGCCTCTAAGACTGTAACAGCCTTGGTCATCACTTTGGAAAACGGCCTTACACTAGAACCTTAGCTCCCCGAGGGCAGGGTGGATGCCTGGAAAATAGATGTGGAAGGAAACAGAGTCCTCATTCGGCCAGGAGTTGTCAGGACCTGAGAAAGCTTGCATACCGATCAGAGAATCCGGGAACAAGGTAGGCTGGAGGGAGATGAAGGCAGGAAACCCAGCTGAAGTGCCCTGCAGCCAGACCGAAAAAGTTACAGCTCTGAAGGAAAGTTGCTTTTAAAGATAGTTTTGAGAAACGATGGGACGGGAGCTCCCGTTGTGGCACATCAGAAACAAATCCAACCGGTATCCATGAGGAAGCAGGTTCGGTCGCAGGGTCAGGGATCCGGCGTTGCCGTGACCTGTGGTCGTAGGTCACAGACATTGCTGGACCCCAAAATGCTGTGGCTGTGGTGTAGGCCAGCAGCTGTAGTTCCTGTTCAACCCCTAGCCTGGGAACTTAACATATGCCGCAGGTACGGCACTAAAAAGCAAAAAAAAATGTAAAAAAGGACAAAGAGGAAAGTGAACCAAAATAATATGAACTAGCTGCCCCAGCCTCGAAAGAAAAGTATCGGGGCAGCCCTGGGCCTGCAGGAGTGAGGAGGACAACAGCTGCTTCTGGAAAGCAACTTCCTGCACTGTTTGAGCCTACAGGAAGGCAGGGCCTGTTTTCCATGGTGCTGTGATGTGAGTTACGTCGCACTGAAATGACTCGATCGAATGTTACCCCCAAATCCTGATGTGAAGAATAACAGATTAGAAGAAACCTTTTCTGATTCCTTTAGAATAGAATTGCCTTTGGAACTTGCTTAGAGCCAGAAAGAAAAAAAAGAAAAGAAAAGAAAAATCACATGAGGAAATAACACGTCAAGCTGTCTGGCCCTATCTGCTTGGCTAAGCGTGCAGGGCAGAAGAAAAGCCAAAATAAGGCACGGTCACCACTTTTGGCACATTCAGCAGAAAAGAGTTTGGATTTTTACCCCCTTGATCATGTTCCTAACATTTATCTTCGATTGCCTTAAAAACCAAAATCATCTCCTGTATAGAATTACTTGCTTGGAAATTATGGTCAATGAGTAAAGTAGGCTGTGCTGAGAATAATAATTGGAAACTGAAAAATGAAAACTGACTATAGTAATTAAATGGAAATTTTTTAAAAAACATCATTTAAAATGTAAATCTCTTCTCCCAAAGAAATGTATTCAGTCATTTGAAGGAAGTTCTTTTGCAATCACTCCGAAGAACGTGGATTGTGATGAACCCTGGCCTGAGAGAAAGAACCCTGAAGAGATTTGTTTTTTCTCTCTGACACTTTCCGGCAGAGACATCTCAGAATTGTCTAACTTTGAATATCTGAAATTCAGACTACTGTTCTCTACAAGTCTTGGGATAAATGCGTGATGATTAAAGAGAGCTGCAGCTGTACTCGTTACCAGTGAACTAACCAAAGAGTTTGGGGCCAGCTTCTAATAGTATCTAGAAAGTTTTGCCTCTACGTGCTTTTTCTTTATTTTTGGTTTCATTACCTGTCATGGCTCCTACATAGCCCATCTTGAGAACAGGACTTTGGACAAGCATTATAATCCTATCACTTATATTCCCAGAATCACTGAATAAAATAATAGTTGCCTTTTAGCAGCTTATTATTATTATTATTATTATTACTTGTCATTTCAGGGCTGCACCTGTGGCATATGGAGGTTCCCAGGCTAGGGGTCGAATCAGAGCTGTAGCTGCTGGCCTACACCACTGCCACAGCAACACTAGATCGGAGTCAAGCCTTCAACATACACCACAGCTCACGGCATCACCAGATCCTTAACGCACCGAGCGAGGCCAGGGATCAAACACGCATCCTCATGGATTCTAGTCAGATTCGTTTCCACTGAGCCACGACGGAGCTCCGCTATTCTGCACATCTTAAAGCACCCATAAACCCTTCCAAACCTTCCTCCTCCATCAAGGTTGACTTCCAGATTCTTGGTAAAATCGTCACCTCTGTTAACTTTAATTGTATGTTTAGGCAGAATTCCTATGTGAAATTGGGAAGATAAGCATTAAAATGTATGCACATGCAGAGAGGGGCTTGGGGGTAAATCAAAGAATGGAAGAATTAGGAGGGACCTCTGGAGGGGAGAGAGCTCACGTGGATTGGGGGTAAGTGGCGTCAGCCGCTCTTAAGTGGTAGACCAGAAAGACTGACCCAGTTGGAGTCGAGGGTGCCTTTTGGAGCGCTGGGCATTACAGAGGCAGATGCGGACTCAGCCTAGGACTGTCCTTGAGGAGGTGCAGCCGTGACAGCAAAGAAAGCAACGGAGGCAGCAGGAAGGCTAGGCTTCCCGGGACTGGAGAGTTTGGGGTTATCATCATGCGAGCGCAGTATCATTGATGCAACGATGCCAGCATAAGAAGTACCCATTAATGGCCAAGGACAAGGGCCGTACTGAGGCGGCTACGGAAGTCAGATGACGAAGCACTTTCCCAGGTGGAGGAACTCTTCGCAGATCCCAGAGCTCCCCGTGGGGAGGTCCCCTGCGTGGAAGCTCCCGCACAGTGCAGGGACGCCCCCAGGCCCCGGACGCTCTCTGCCCGCTCACGCTGGGCAAGGGTGTAGTTAACCCTCCGCCGCCCTCTGGAGCCCCTGGCGGTAAGCCCGCCCCCTACCTGATGGGAGGACCTGGTGCAGGAGAGCCCGGCACACTCGCCGCAGGAGGCGGTGGACAGGTGGGCTGTCCGGGGGCCCCTCCCCAGGCCCGGCTGCTCTGCGGAGAGGGGGGAAGACCCCAAAGGTTCTGGAAGAGGCGTGGGGAGCGGAGGTTCTGGGAGCTGAGAAGGGGCTGACAACAGCACAGGAGGGCTCGGAGGGGAGCGCAGGGCTGCAGGGCTGTGGCGCCGCAGCAGGGTCACTGGAGACCGGAGCTCGTGTTGTGCTTGGGCCAGGTGTGCGGTGGAGGCACTGGCCGCCAGCGTTGTTACAGGCAGGGCGGGCAGGCTGGCCCAGATCCTGTGCTGTTTCTTGCTCATCAGAAAAGAGTTTGCAGGAGTTCCCATCACGGCCTAGAGGAAACCACGAGGAGGAGGCAGGTTCGATCCCTGGCCCCACTCAGTGGGTTAAGGATCCAGCGTTGCCGAGGGCTGTGGTGTAGGTTGCAGACGCGGCTCGGATCTGGCGTGGCTGTGGAGGAGGCCAGCAGCTGCAGCTCCGACGATTATACCTCCATATGCCCCAGGTGCGGCCCTCAAAAGACAAGCAGTACAATAAAAGTAAAAGCAGAGGCTGAGGGGCTCAGAAGATGTTTTGAAGGTCTCAGTGGGATGGGGGTGACAAAATTAGAGTTCAGAGTCTACCAAGGAAGATGGGCTCTGGTTACCAGAGTTAAAGTTAGGACCCTGAGAAGCTGAAGGGTCTACACATAAGGATGAGCTCAAAATAGACCAGCACTCGTGGGACTAGAGCTCGGTTCCGAGTCAGTTCCGTCCGTCGTGGGATCAGGGTCGTTGCCTGAGTCTCACTGGTGACAGAACCGGAGATCAAGTCTCTCTGGAAAAATATGTCATCATGAATGACACATATAGGAAGTGAAATTCTATTATGAAAGCAGAGTTCAAATGGAAAGCAAAGAGATATAATTTATCTTCAGGAAAACTAGCAGATGAAAAATAATACAAAATCTAGGGGTGCTGATATGAATGTTTTTGTACTAGACATCTTTGGTTTCTGCTGAGGTTGACCTCGAAGCTTGACCTTGCTGCCATTTTTGAGTTCACAGCTCTCCAGGTGCGGCTGACCCGGCCCGGGCGCGCACCTGTCCTGTCAGGTACCAGTCCTCAGCCTCGGCCGAGTCTTTCCGAGTCTCTTAGTGATGGCCATTCTGACTGGTGTGAGGTGGTACCTCGTTAGTTCTGATCTGCATTTCTCTAATGATCAGTGATGCTGAGTATTTTTTCATGTGCTTGCTGGCCATCTGTATAGCTTCTGTGGAGAAATGTCTGTTCAGGTCTTTTGCCCATTTTTCAGTTGGGTTGTTGGCTCAGTTGTACTGGATTTTTCTTGTTGGGAAAACTCATGGAGCTGTTCACAGCTTTGAGCCCTTTTGGGGTGTATGTATTCCACCTCAATAACGAATGAACATCATGGCGCTGGAGATTGTCCATTTTACTGACGTTCTAAGATCTCTGCACTGCCACTCAAATACTGTCCTGGCTTCTTTTTCTGAAAGGCAGCAATGATTCATCCTATGAATGTGGAAACCCCAACACAGCCAAGAAGCAGGCCAGTGGGCATAATGCATGTGGTCTGTGAAGCGGCCAGACAGATCCCTAGGCTGTCGCGATGGAGTCACAGGACCCTCAAAGAGCAGACGATTTAGGAAAATCCTATGGGGTCAGGGCTTTGAAGGAGGCTCAGTTAACAACTTTCCTCCAGGAAGCCTCCTCTGTTGACTGAGAGGATCACACGCAAGAGAGGCTGGAGACGTTTGCCACCAAAATCAACGTACAGAATATCTACTGAGCCCTTTCTAAGACCCAGGCCCCACTTTGCAGGCAGTAATTTACTTTGACCTCACTGTACCCTTATTATTCTCATTTCATGGATGAAACCCTCAGAGGCCCGGTCTGGCGTAGCAGTTTCCCACAGGGAAGAGCCAAAAGGCAAGACCTGAAGCCAGGCCGTCTGGCCACAGAGCCCGCACCCTTAGCTGCTGTGCACACAGCTCCTCCAGGCTCATTAGCAGCTCTGCAAACCGCTCCTGCACACATGTTTGGTAATGAGATGGAAAGGAGGCTTTTTTTTTTTTTTTTAATGTTCTGGAAGAATGCTTTTCCCACCCAAAGAAAATATTATTATTTTGCCTCCGTTGGCTGTGGTTAGAAACTCCTCTGCATAGAAAGCTCGTGCTCTGGCAGCTTTGCAATAGAAAGCTCCCCTCCCGCCTAGTCAAGGCGGAGGCTGGGAGTTAGAAGAGGCCGCTGACACCAACTAGAAGCTTCAAGCCTCAGGAGAGCTTGGCCAGGACTACCCATTGCTGGAAACAAAAGAAGAAGCCCCCAATTTTTTTTTTTTTTTTTTACAAAATCCGGTTCAAACCCTAATTCTTTAGGAAGAAGGGAGATTACAGACTGTGTTTCACGTTGTAACATCTTTGGTGGGACACGCTTCCATTATGTTTTGTTTTGTTTCATTGGTCAGAGCTTCTTGGGGGGGGAGTTTGGCTTTTTTTTTTTTTTTAGGGCTGCACCTTCGATGTGTGGAAGCCTAGGGGTCGAATCAGAGCTGTTGCTGCCGGCCTACATCACAGCCACAGCAACGGGGGATCTGAGTTGCGGTCTGTGACCTATACGGTAGCTCACGGCAATGCCGGATCCTTAACCCATTGATCAAGGCCAGGGATTGAACCCGCATCCTCACAGATGCTGGTCAGATTCATTTCCTGAGCCACAACGGGAACTCCCACATCTTGGTTTTTATTTATCTCTTTATTTGACGATACATGAGATTCTACGAGTTTGTTTTTTGTTCCTCTGAAGAGCACCTGGGCGAGTGTGGGAACCAGCAATCCTGATTTTGACACTTTCCTTCCTCCTTTACGCTGTTAAGAATCTTCTGCATTTCCAAAGTTCCACCTGATCTGACTCCGTCTTATAGTAACTGAAAGCTAGTTACTTCTTCATGTTAAGTTCTAAGGAGTTCCCTGGTGGTCTAGTGGTTAAGGATCAGTCTTTGTCACTGCAAAAAGGTTCTAAGCAACTAAGTGTCCAAAGGACTAATTCACTAACAGTAAAATATTACGCATCCTGTCTTTATGACTCATCTCTTTCTGTGAATGTGTTTCTGGAAATGCTTGATTGAAGAGAGTGACCTAAGAGAAGACAAGTCCAGGCTGACATGGATCAGATTGCTGAGGGTGCCAGCCTGTCTGGGAACTCTGATTCCCACCCAGGGAACTGTTGGGTGTCAGCGGACGGCAGCGTGTTTGCTAGGATGAAGCTAGTCAAAGTCAGCAAGAACTGCAGCTGCTGCGGTGTTTCTGCTTGTCCGGCCGCAGTCTCAGCGTGAGACCTGCTTGCGCGGCTTATCGCAGGCAACTTAATTATACCATCACTAATATTATGGATTCTCTTAGATGCCTGCTGGGTACCACAAACAGCTCAATTTTTTTTTCTTTTTAGTCATCACATAGGTTAAGAAGAGGCATAGAAATGCCAAGTTTATGAGGAGCCAGAACTTCCTGGACTTTGAGTTTCTGTTTCTTGAGAACACCGATCCCAGTGTTCTCAATGGGACAGATTTGGGCTCTGTCCTTTTCATGTTGTGCCCCAGGTTGCAGGCACAACCAACAACATACGACTGGTGTGCTTTGCACGTCGCTCATAGCTTAGTGATAAACGGGTGTATCCCTTACCTAACTTTAAATATTTTTAAATAATAAATGAGCACGGTTATGAATTATTTAATTTAGAGAGGATTCTAATGAAAACCGAGAGTCACCTGCATCACTCATTCATTCCCAGCTCAGTTCAAGCTCAAATGTGAGACTTTGGAAATGCAGAATGTTCCTAACAGCTCAGCACACAAGAGTTAATATGCAAGGATTTTCTCTTGCTGTTTGCTGGTTTGTTCTCCAGTTCTTTTTTTTTTTTTTCTTATATTTTTGCCTTTTCTAGGGCCGCACCCACAGCATATGGAGGTTCCCAGGCTAGGGGTCTAACAGGAGCTGTAGCTGCCAGCCTTCGCCACAGCCACAGAAACGCGGGATCCGAGCCATGTCTGCAACCTACACCACAGCTCACGGCAACGCCGGATCCTTAACCCACTGAGCAAGGCCAGGGATCGAACCCGCAACTTCATGGTTCCTAGTCGCATTCGTTAACCACTGAGCGATGACGGGAACACCATGTTCTCCAGTTCTTTATTTACTACCGGAGTCATGTTATTCTGTGAGTTTAGCCTATCTTTCTTTTTAATGTTTTAAAGAGATGTTCAAATATGCGATGATCTGCCAGAAAATCTGCAAGTTCACCACTTTTCTTGAACCTGTCAGAGAGCTGAGGTTGCAGGTCAACTAACTCGTAATCTAAAGAAAGACAGGCACCTTCAAGAAAGAACGGACTCTGAGCATTTGCTAAGCCAGGGCAGATGCTTCTAGATACAGTACAAGTTGGCAAGAAGAATTCAACTAAGATTTTTAATGAATTGCGAAATGCTGAATGTGACCAGCATAAGAATAAAAACCCAGAGGAGCTAAAGAATTTGCACCAATTTGCAGGTTCCTCCCTGGAGCTCCCAGGCGCTCCCAGAAAGCCTGGGGACAGGGTGGGGACGATGTTTGGGGCATGACCAAGGAACACTGAGTGTAAGGAGGCACCTCTTTCAGAGCAAGCCTGCTCTTTTTGTTGCCTTTTTAGGACCACCACCCCTGGCATGTGGAGGATCCCAGGCTAGGGGTCTAATCACAGCTGCAGCCGCCGGCCTACACCACAGCCACAGCAACGCCAGATCCAAGCCGCATCTGCGACCTACACTATAACACCAGATCCTTAACCCACTGAGCGAGGCCAGGGATTGAACCTGCATCCTCACGGATACTAGTCGGGCTGGTTTCAGCTGCACGGCGCCGGGAACTCCCGAGCCTGCTCTCCGTCTTCAGGAAGTTGCCACCCCTCCCGCGGGCTGCCCCCTGCAGACAGCACCCTGAGCAGCGCCCTGGGGAGGGGGGGAGGGC
>PVHT021183710.1:29967239-30056000 GCA_004024745.2 Catagonus wagneri
GGAGAGCAGGCTCGGGAGTTCCCGGCGCCGTGCAGCTGAAACCAGCCCGACTAGTATCCGTGAGGATGCAGGTTCAATCCCTGGCCTCGCTCAGTGGGTTAAGGATCTGGTGTTATGGTGCAGGTCGCAGACGCGGCTTGGATCTGGCGTTGCTGTGGCTGTGGTGTAGGCCGGCAGCCGCAGCTGTGATTAGACCCCTAGCCTGGGAACCTCCACATGCCAGGGGTGGTGGTCCTAAAAAGGCAACAAAAAGGCAACAAAAAGAGCAGGCTTGCTCTGAAAGAGGTGCCTCCTTACACTCAGTGTTCCTTGGTCATGCCCCAAACATTGTCCCCACCCTGTCCCCGGGCTTTCTGGGAGCGCCTGGGAGCTCCAGGGAAGGCGCTGAATAGGGGACTGATTTGCAGTATTTACCTCTTTTCTCCTTGTAGGCAGCTTGAATCAGTGGCTGCTATGGAGCCTGAAGGTGTCCAGAGCCAGGGGCTAAGTGTTTCCAAAAACAACCAGCTATTTATTGGCTTTCTGGCTCCAGATAATCAGATTTGTGATTCGATGTGAGCTCCAACAGCAGAGTGGGAAGAAGGTGAAAGATGAGATATTCTTTACTTTTTTTGTTGTTTTTTTTTGTCTTTCTAGGGCTGCACCTGCGGCATATGGAGGTTCCCAGGCTACGGTCAAATAGGAGTTACAGCTGCAGGTCTACACCACAGCCACAGCAATGCGGGATCCGAGCCACGTCTGCGACCTACACCACAGCTCACAGCAACGCGACAGATCCTTAACCCACTGAGTGAAGCCAGGGATCGAACCCGCAACCTCATGGCTCCTAGTCAGATTCGTTTCTGCTGCGCCTCAACAGGAACTCCAACATTCTTCTAATTTTTAAATTTTTGAGAATGGGTGGATTCTTCCCAAGAAATCACAGAAAGTCATTATCAGAGGAGGCTGTGTTCTCCTTCAATGATTTCTGAAAAGTGAACAGTCTGGGACTGCCTTGCCATCACTAACAGGTTGGACTTTTCTAATCGAAGTAGGTTGAAAAGCACTGTTTCTGGCTTATCTGGAGTTGAAATTCATTGGTTCAATCAAAAATGTTTGACTGAGCCCCTGCTTTGTGCCAGGCACTGTCCGCAGCCCTTGCCTTGGTGAGTCTCGCGCCCTGGATTGTGAGCGCTCCGAGGGCACTGGCGTGGGCAGCCCCGGCCCCCAGCCTCACAGGCATTTGCGCGGGAGAGTCTGTCCACTGAGTGGAGAGGGAAATTCAAGCGCGTTTCCATGGGTATGCGTGTTCCATTTGGCGAGCTAAAATCAGCCTGCCATAAATACCATAAATATTTAGGGGATGTTTAAACGTGCCCCCGAGTTAACCGAAAGGAGCTCCAGGCTGCTGAGTCAGCCAAAGCAAATCTGGTGCATTTTGAAGCCAGTAGGTCAGGGGGTAGGCAGAGTGTGTGGCAGGATTTACAGAACAGGAGGATCTCGGAGCCTCTCCTGTGGAAACCGCAAGCTTTTGCATAATCCACCCTCCCTACAGGTAACCCTTTGCTTCTGTGCAAGGAAATGCTTTTGCAAGCATTTGCCTTTTGTCACGGTTTATTTTGTGGTTTTTCTTTTTCCCTTGGCAACTGCAGGCAGGACTTGATGTTCTGGGTTTTCTGTCCCCTGGATTTGGGTGCAAGTTAATTTCCATACACACACACACACACACACGCACACGCACACGCATGCACACCCCCCCCCCCCCCCCCCCCCCCCCCCCCGCCTGTAAATCATTGTCTAGGCTTTGAGGAGGCACTTCTGGGGCCTGGGCGGCATGTGGTTAATGCCCCTTGCAGGCCAAACCAGATATCTCATCACTGCCTTGTGGCAGCAAATTCTGCAGTGTTCACGGCCCCGCAGCCTTGCTGGAGCTGCAGACCTTCTCAGGACCTTGCACGGAAGATTTTCCACCTCCTATTTGGATGTTAAGCTAGCACTGCCCGGTAAGACAGCTCACCCGGTCGAATCTGCATTCTGCCAAACAACGAATAATATGTTAGTATAAGTCCTAAATATTGCACGAGACATACCTACACACCAAGAGAGTATCCATTGTTTACCTGAAAGGCAGACTCACCTGGGCTTCCTGTATTTTTATTTGCTAAGCCTGGCAGCGCTAATTTAAATCACGGTCGCTGCCAGCTCTGCGGGCTCATGGGCTCTCTCGAGTGACTGCAGGCGAACGGAACGTTTCTCTCCTATGGAACCGCAAGCTTTTACATAGCCCACTCTCCCTGCGAGTAAGTCTGCTCCTGAGTTCAAGGTCTCCGGCTCGGAGCGCAGGGTCGCTGGGGAGCGAGGCCGAGTGTGCTGCCGCCACGTGGGGCCGGCGGGAGGCGGGGAGGCTGCTCTGAGGACACGCGGGCTCTGCCAGCTGGGTCGCTGGCGTCTGGAACAGGATTAACTCCAGAACAAACACTCCAGCTGCTTGAGTTAAAGCAAAAGGGTGGGGGTAGCGATCGAGGGCCGGTTTAGTGTAGAGGGTCCCTGCTCCCAGCCCACCAGAGGGAGGGCGGGGCCGGGATCCATCCGAGGGAGCGATCCGTCCCGAGGGAGCGATGGAGACGGTCAGGGACCCTGAAGGTGGCTCCGTGGAGCCGGTCGCAGAAGGCAAGAAGGTGAAGTTCAGGCTGGAACTGTGGAAAGCACAGGGATACACTCAGCCACCAGGTACCACCCCGTGCGGATCGTGCGGCAGCTAGGAACCAGGCGGTGGCATTTGCTGCAGCAGGTGCCCGGTCTTCTTGGGAAGGAGCGCCCGGAAGATGCTGTGACATCCCGGAAAGAAGGTTTCCCAGATCTCTTGATGGCAGGGCCTCGCTGTCCAGCAAGCCAGCAGCGCGGAAGGCAAGGATGAGGACTGTCCCCACTGACGGGGACCAGCCAGAGTGAGTGCGCTTGGAAACAAGGACTAACTGGGTGACCTCGGGCACATCGGTGCTCTAATCTGTGCTTCAGTTTCCTCCTCTACAGAGTGAAGCGGGAATAAATGGCGAGCTCTGCCACTGCTGATCTGGTTATTCACCTGGAAATTGCTCCAAACTGGAACAATGCTTCCTCAAAGTTCAGTTACCACATCAGCTATAAGAAAGAACAGGGAGTTCCACCCGTTGTAGCTCAGAAGTTAACGAACCCAACTAGTATTCCACGAAGATGCAGGTTCGATCCGTGGCCTCGCTCAGTGGGTTGAGGATCCGGCGTTGCTGTGAGCTGTGGTGTAGGTGGCAGATGCGGCTCGGATCTGGTGTTGCTGTAGCTGTGGTGTAGGCTAGCAGCTACAGCTCCGACTCAGCCCTTAGCCTGGGAGCCTCCATAGGCCGTGGGTGTGGCACTAAAAAAAGATAAAAAAAAGGACAGATAATCTATTCTCCATCCCTGTGCCTAATTTTTATATGATAGTATAATATAGTCCCCTCTTCTGGATAACTACGCATAACAGAGCATCCTAAAACTTAGTAGTCTAAAACAACAATCTATTTTTAGCTCTCACAGTTCTAGAGGTTGAGGAGTTGGGCTAAGTTGTTCTTGCTTTGGGTTTTATAGGGTTCCAATCAGGTGGTGACTGTGGCTGAAGTCATCTTTTTTTTTTTTTTTTTGCTTTTTAGGGCTGCACCTGCAGCACATGGAAGTACCCAGGCTAGGGGTCCAATCAGAGCTGCATCTGCCGGATCCACAGCCACAGCAGTGCGGGACCCAAGCTGCGTCTTTGACCTATACAAGAGCTCACAGTAACTCCAGATCGCCAAGCCACCGATCGAGGCCTGGGATCGAACCCACAACCTCATGGATACTAGTCAGATTCGTTTCCACTGTGCCACAATGGGAACTCCTGAAGTCATCCTCTTTATATTGCCGGCATCCAGGAAAGGATGTCTGGAACAGTGGGGAGCTGGTTGGGCATCTCTCCACAGGTATTCTCCATGTGGCTAGCTTGGGCTTCCTTACAGCATGGTGGCCTTAGGGTAATCAGACTTCCTACATGGGACTGGCTGTGTCTAGAGCGTGCCTTCCAGGGTATCTAGGCGGAAGCTGCCAAAGTTCTTATGATGATCTCAGAAGTCCTACGGTGTCACTCCTGCCGTCCTCTCTTGGTCGAAGAAGTCCCAAGTCAGCTCAGATCTCAGGAGTTGGGGGAATAGCCCCCGCCTCTCAAGGTACCCTGCTTGTACAAAGAGGGAAGAAATCGGTGCTTTCACAAAGCATGTTTCTAGCATAGGAATTAGTTTGTATGTGATTCGAGAATGATATCAGTCTAATCTAGAAGTCAAGTTTGATCATAGCAGAGTTTTTCTAGGCCTGGGGAACCAGGCAAGCAGGAGTAGAATTACTGAACTTCAGCAGGAAAGAACACAATCCCACAACCCAGTGCCGTCCTGGGAGTAGGCTTCCTCTCACTGTGCTTTGCAAAAATACAAAATGACACCTGCGCAGGCTCTCTGGGGTAGTCCCGAGAGGAGCACCCCAGCCTTGTGCCACTTTTGCCTCCTGTGCCTGGGAAGTTTCTGGCTCAGAACTGGTTCTGCCCAGATTGTCCCGGAGCCCCTGGCTCTGCTCTAACTAGACTGTGGTCACATTTCCACTCAATGTTTATGTGAATTTTTAATGTCTGCTGTTGGAGCCTCTAGCCGTGTCTGGCTGCCTGCGCGGGTCATCCAAGGTGATTTCCAAGGTACCAGTGTTTGCTTTCCTTAGTGCTTTGGTTACAAGATTGCTGTCTTTTGAGCGATCTACCCAGCTTTATTCATCCGACGGCTTTTAACAGGTGACTTCGTAGAAGGTGAAGTTTTTCCGTAAAGCACATTTCACATTATAGCAGACAAACCAGAGCTATTTATTCTCCACTAAATGAAAGCAGGTCCCCTTGGAGAGCTGCTGATTCCGTTCCTGGGATAATATTCTAAACTGAGCTGGCACATTTATTGCCAGAAAGTAATCAGGTCTCTGGAGAAAGAGACAGAAACCAGCTTAATGGGGGACCCATTGGCCAAATTGCATCAAGTTGAGTATAAAACGTGAAAATAAAACAAAAACTTATAGTTAATTAAAAATACGCCGAGTCCCGAAAAGCCAGCATCAATAATGATATTCAAAGAAAAGTAATGAGAATTTCCTTTTCAAAGAGCAAGTGTTACATTTGGGTTGCATTTATTCAAATGAGCAAAGATGTCATTTCATGTTTAACGGTTCGCATCGCTCCAGGATTGTAGATCCACAGACACACGGATGCAGATGAAATTCATGTCAGCTAAAGACTGAAAAGATGTTGTGTCCAGGTTTGGAACATCTTTGTTCATGATGGCAACTGAAGTGCATTCCTTATACGCTGAATTATAAAGATTCTGCAGAGCCTTAAAATGGAATGACATTTTCATTGCCCACATCATCTAGAATTTACAGATAGTAGCAGAATATTAACCGGGGCATGTGGAAGATATTAACTGGCTAAAGTTTGTGCAGAAACAGTGTTCTGATAGCCACCGTTCTTGTGCTCAAGTTCTCCTGAATATAAGATTCTCAGGCAACAGCAAGTAGTATTCTCCCCTTACTTATCAGACCTCCTGTCCTAAGTCTGGGGTCTGCCACTTACTTGATTTGATGACACAGTGATCTTGTATAAGACACTACTGAGACATACAGGCTTTAGGAACCCCTTCTCCCCCTCTCACCTCCCTCTCCCTTGGTTCTGGATGTACTTCAAAGAAAACCTGTTGCCTGAGTTGAACGATTTTCCCTTTCAGATAGACTTTCACTATGGCAGTATCTCTTTGCTTGCCTTTATTGGCTGTTTGGTGGTTCTAGCAGTAACTCCTGGTGACTCCCTTGATCTTGTTTTATTTTTTTGCTTTTTAGAGCCGCACCTGTGGCATATGGAAGTTCCTGGGCTAGGGATGGAATTGGAGCTGCAACTGCTGGCCTACGCCACAGCCACAGCAACGCCAGATCTGAGTTGTGTCCGCGACCTACACCACAGCTCACGGCAATGACAGATACTTAACCCACTGAGCAAGGCCAGGGATCGAACCTGAATCCTCATGGATGCTAGTCGGATTCGTTTCCACTGCGCCACAGCGGGAACTCCTCCCTGATCTGCCCTGCATGGCCACTGAAGAGAACTAGACGGATCTTTTCCAAGGAGAGAGGAAAAGAGGAACTTGGGGCCTTATATCTTGAAAAATTCTAGAGGATTATGGGAAATTATGTCAATCTGAGTGAAAATGACTTTATTGAACCTGAAGGGCAGAAGGTAACATTAATAAGAACCATTAAATACAGCACTAGCTGCTCTTAAAGAAAAATGATGTTCGTGTTTCATATGTTGTGTGTGTAGCCATTAATCCAAGAAATATTTAATAATTTTAGAAACATGTACAGATAAATTATGCCAGGGATTTTTCAAATCTTTCTTAGATGAAAATAGGACATTATGGAACCATTAGGCTGATAAAAATTTGAGTTACTCTGTTAAAGCAATGCCAAAAGGAACCATAGCCAGTTGTTTGGGGTAGACGATGACGGAACTTAATATAAGAAAGAGAATGCATATATATGTATGACTGGCTCATTGTGCTATACTTCAGAAATTGGCAGGACACTGTAAATCAACTATACTTTAAAAAATAAATGCAAAAGGACTTATCCTCAGGAAAAGTGAGTTTTTTTTTTTTAATTAAAAAAAATGGGTGGAGTGCCCATGTGACTCAGTAGAAACAAATCTGACTAGTATCTATGAGGACACGGGTTCGATCCCTGGCCTCGCTCGGTGGGTTAAGGATCCGGCGTTGCTGTGAGCTGTGGTGTAGGTTGCAGAGGCGGCTTGGATCCTGCGTTGCTGTGGCTGAGCTGCTGTGGTGCAGGCTGGCAACTACAGCTCTGATTCGACCACTACCCTGGGAACCTCCATATGCTGCAAACTAAAAAAAAAAAAAAAAAAAAAGACAAAAACAATTTTTTTGGCTGCACCTGTGGCACACAACACTAAAGCAGTGACCCCAGCTGCTGCAGTGACAATGCCAGCTCTTTTACCCACTGTGCCACAAGGGAGCTCCAAAAGTGAGATATTTTAAAGGTCACTTATGTAATGACAGAACTAGAGCCATAATCAAAATAAGTGGAACTAAACCAGAGGGAAAATTGGGGTAAAGGAGAGCTGGGGAACTCAGGTAGTTTAATTTCAAAGGCAGTTTGGGTACAGACCCTACAGGTGAGACATTTTGGAAACCCAGAAGGAACAGACCTCAAATCTCACTCACAGCAAGTAGGCTTGGCCAAGCCTACAGCAGGTGTGTGAAGAAGGGTTTTAAAAACCTGTTTTTTAGACTTCCCGTTGTGGCGCAGAGGAAGTGAATCCGACCAGGAAGCATGAGGTTGCGGGTTCAATCCCTGGCCTCGCTCAGTGGGTTAAGGATCTGGCGTTGCTGTGAGCTGTGGTGTAGGTCGCAGACTTGGCTCGGATCTGGCGTTGCTATGGCTGTGGCGAAGGCCAGAAGCTGCAGCTCTGATTCCACCCCTAGTGTGGGAACCTCCATATGCCTTGGGTGCGGCCCTAAAAAGACAAAAGCCAAAAAAAAAAAAACCTTGTTTTTTGAGCTTGCTGAGACATAGAGCTACTTAACTGCTATGCCTGTGATGTGTGCTGTTTATGTCACGTGATCAGAAACTTTTTTTTTTCTGGGAGTGTGAACAAAAACAAACAGAAAACAGTCAACACTATATGTGTTTTCTCTCAGTGCTGACGGACTAGAGAGAGCGAGCAAGCAGCTTTGCACTTTATAAAGTAACTGCTGGTGCTGTAATGATTCTCAGCTTTATAGACTCTGTGCTGGAACTGAACTTCACCCAGCAGCCAGATGCTGGCCCATAGAAGTATATCCAGCAGATCTCAGTCCAGTCACGTGAAACCTTGTTTTCTCCATAGTACACAAGTGGGGGCCCAAGGGAGGAAAGCAGTGGTCTATTCTACTTAGACGGAATGAGCTGAGACAAGCTCATGGAGGAGGTGACCCTTAAACACTGTCTTGGGAATTCCAGTTTTGGCTCAGTGGCTTAAGAACCCAACCAGTATCCATGAGGATGCAGGTTAGATCCCTGGCCCCACTCAGTGGGTTAAGGATCCAGCATTGCTGTGGATGTGGTGTAGGTTGGCAGCTGCAGCTCCAATTTGCCCCCTAGCCTGCGAACTTCCATATGCTGCAGGTGTGGTCCTAAAACGGAAGGAAGGAAGGAAGGAAGGAAGGAAGGAAGGAAGGAAGGAAGGAAAAAATAAAAACAGTGTCTTGAAAAACAGCGTGGATATTTGCTGGGCAGATGAGGCTGGGCTTAGTGGAGAGGTCAGTGGTGCAACCCAGAAGGCAGGGAGCAGGGTGGCTAAGGTGTGGTGGGGTGACATAGTCTGGTGTGTCTGTCACTGTGGAATGAGGTAGGCCCAAAGAGATACATACTGCCTGGATCTCTAACCACCAGGCCACCAGGGAACTCCTGAAAATTGATTTTTAATTTACCCTTTGTTCTACAAAATGGTCCCTCCCTTAACATTACTTTTTAACAAAATATTAAGAATTGCTCAGAATCCCTCCAATTTTACAGTTCCCTAATCAAACTCCAAAAAGCTGCGCTGTTCTCTGGGTAGAGTGTGTGAAAGTCTGTTCAGCAGCTCCATCTAAGGGCTTCAACAGGCACTGAAAATGTTACTTGAGTTCCTTTTGATTTTCAAGTTGAAGGCCCTCATTTTCGTCACACTAGAGCTGGTCCCCGGGTAGACACCCAGTGCCCATCAGGTTTCTCTGGGTCGGCATTTGAGTTTAAAAATTAGAATCATCTTTTTCTACCTGTGGCAGAGTCCCCTCTGAACGCTGACCCCAGTCTCTACGCTGAAGTCCTGCCGTGTTCTTAGTGAACTGGTTTTATTTGGAAGCGCTTTAATAATGGAACCTGGCTCGAGGAACTGTCTTCAGAATATCCCCCTGACCCCAGCCCGCTTCTCAGCGAAGAGCGGGCCCTCCCCAGCACCGCGACAGCTGCGTCAGGCTTATAACTTCTCTGGATTCATCATCCTTAGGAGGACACAAATTCCTTATCTGCATTGGTGTCCATTCACGCTGTCTTCTTCTGAATTTTTTTTTTTGTCTTTTTAGGGCTGCACTGGTGGCACATGGAGGTTCCCAGGCTAGGGGTCTAACAGGAGCTGTAGCTGCCGTCCTTCACCACAGCCACAGCAGCGCGGAATCCGAGCCACGTGTGCGACCTGCACCACAGTTCACGGCAAGGATGGATGCCTAACCCCCTGGGTGAGGCCAGGGCTGGAACCCGCAACCTCATGGTCCCTAGTCAGAGTCGTTTCCACTGTGCCACGACGGGAACTCCTGAATCTTGTGAAGATCTTCAGTTTTTCCCTGCAGTGATCTTGGAAGGAAAGTTATTTTGAGCTGTGTCTCCTCCCTGAGCCTAAGGTTCCTATTTATAAATGTCGGCGTCTCCGTCGTGCCAGGCACTCTCATCGGGATCTGAGGGAACTTCGGCAGAACGCGGTGGTGTTGGCGGTAGAATATCCACGTTTGAAAATTCCAAGTCTCTAAGTGAGTAACGCCACTCTACCGGCTGGGCTTGGAGGGCTGAGATATAGTCGTAAACGGACATGCCCGGGATCTCACTACTGCACGGACTGTGGCCCGCGGGCCCTGGCGAGATCAAGGGATCCTCAAATTTGTTGATGTTAGAGGCCCTTTCGAGATGAGGCTCCAACCATCCAGAGGCTGGACCAGAGGTGAGAGTCTTTTCAGAATGATCTTCCTGATTCTCACATTTGTGCCCAAGGCTCTCTAAGGACCTGATGTCCCTCCTCTCGCCTGAGTCCTCGTCCTCCAGGGGCCCGGGGGTTCTCCCGCTCTCCTCCCCGCCCAGTGTGTCTTCCTCGTCAGCCCCATCTCTCCAGTCCTCTGAACTTGAGCTAAGAGTGAATAAAGACCCTTCGTCCGAATCGGAGTTGGAGTCTAACTCATCCCAAGCGCCAGGAGCGCGCTCTTGCTCTGGCTCCTTGTTGGCAGGAGTGACGTGCAGGTCCTGGCCCCATCCCGGGGATGGGTCCGTGCGTCCTGGGTCACTGAGTGTGGCCACAGCGTGGCGGGCGGGAAGTTCTGCCTCCGCCCAGGCGTCCTTGAGCCTTTGCTGCTGTGCGCTCAGCAAATTCTCCTTAGAAAACTCGGGAGGTAAGTGTCCAGCGGCATATCTTCCTTCTTCCTCTCCGGGCCTCGGCGCTTCTGTGTGCGCCCACCTTTCCGAGCGGGGAGTCGTTTTCCTTGGGACTGGTGGGCCCAGCTCTTTGCAGTCCTTCCGGATTGAGCCAGGGCCGCTTTGCAGTCCCGCAGCTTCGGCCGCGATGTCCACTGAGCGCTTCCTGGGGGTGACCTCCGGGGCCCCAGGGTCACAGTTTCCTTCCGCAGGAATATGGTTCGGGTGGAGGCGGTCCTGTCCTGCCCACGTGGCCTGCGCATCCTCAGCATCCGGCTCTGCTCGGAGAACCGGCCGCGCGGCACTGTGATTTGGGGGCACCTTGTCCCTTGTACTTCCTGCCCCGCTGGGGTCCCCGTGTTGTTTCCTGCTCCGCTGGCCGCCAGGCTCCTTTGCGCTCGGTCGCAACGTACCCTCAGGAGTGACAGCCGCGCGTGAGTTGGCCTCTGTCACCCAGGCAGGGGCCTGGTTCTCATAGAGGTTTACCTTCCGGAAGGTTTGGTGCAGATCCGTCCTTGGCTGCTGTGTGTTCCCCGCGGTGTCGATTTCATCGTAGAAGCCCTGGTTTGAGTACGCGGTACCGGAGCCTGGACTTTTTTTCCGGCATCTCTGTTGCCACAGTCTGTCAACATAAGGCCTGGCGAAAGCCCCCAGGCAGAAAGCCACGAGGAACGTGACGAAGACCGCCAGGCACACGGCCAGGGCGAGGTCCTGGGAGGCGGAAGCGGCTGCGTTTCTGCCAGCAGTTTGCTCATCCTGGGCGCTCCTAACCCGTCTGCGCGGCTCACTGGCCTCGGGGCCGGCGGGATCCGTCTTCCCCAGAGCGGACAAGCCAGGCTCCCCGGGGCTGTCAGCGTTGCTCCTTCCGAGGCTTTTCGTGTGGTTCGGATCAGTGCGAAAGAGGCGGGTCTCTCTGGCTGTTCTCCTCTTGCGGGCCCACAGGTATGCCTCTTCCTTTCCTGGGCGCGGGGCGGGAGGTAAAAGCACACACTGAGTGGACAGGGAAATAAGACTCCAATGGTTTAAAAGCCCCTGCGCGTCCTCAGTCCTTATCTAGTTAGATTCGAAGTGTATGCTACAGGATTAGCAGCCTGGCTGGAGGACTGGTTGCCCGATGCCAAGAGCGTGTGTGTGTCTGTGCACATTTACACGTGGCTCTCAGGCTCCGATCTGCCGCTCCCAGACCCACGCTTCCTGCCTAATTGCTGTCCACGGAATGAAGGGGCCCGACCGGAGGGACGGCCACCTTGCTTCTCCTTTCTCCACATCCTCACTGGCTTACTGCATGTTTGCCAAAATAGTCTATCAACCCCCAGCAAAATCTACCCCAGCCCCACCTGTGTTTGCTGTATCCTTGCCTCTCTGTCCCTTAGTGCCACTAAGCAGTAGCAGCAGTATTCAGGTTTCTCTAGTGGTTCCTGACATTCTGTCCTCCACACTCAGGTGGGGGTGCGGCTTTTACAGAGCAGGGAAGCAAGTGTGGCTGACGGCATGAACACTTCCCTCTCATCTTCCTGGATTTCTCCTAAACTTGGTAAGCATGGCCACACCTCCTTGAATAGCACAGAGGCCAGGACTTGTTTTCTTGTTTTGTTTTGTTTTTTGGTCTTTTTAGGGCCGCACCTGCAGTATATAGAAGTTCCCAGGCTAGGGGTCAAATCAGAGCTGCAGCTGCCAGCCTACACCACAGCCACAGCAACACCAGATCTGAACTGTGTCTGTGACCTACACCACAGCTCACAGTAAAGTCAGATCCTTAACCCACTGAGCAAGGCCAGGGATCGAACCCTGGATATTAGTTGGGTTCCTAACCCACTGAGCCACGATGGGAACTCCAAGGCCAGGACTTATTAAAAAAAAAAAAATTCCTTTTTTTCCGTTCCCAGTTAAGAGTTTGAGATTTAAGAGTTCCCTTGTAGCACAGTGAGTTAAGGATTCAGCATTGTCACTGCGGCGGCTTGGGTCACTGCTGTGGTGCAGGTTTGATTCCCTGGCCTGGGAACTTTTTCATAATGCCTCGGGAGCAGCCAAAAAAAAAAAAAAAAAAAGGAGTTCGCGATTTAGCCAAGATAGCTAACAGTGGGAAAATAAAAAGCTTTCCAGAATATTCAACTCCAGTAACATATTCTAGTAGTTTGGGAGAGTGGCAGGGGATGAATCAAAGAAAAATATACTTTCAAAATATGTGTTCTGTGTACATATAGGGTTATACTTTCAGAGGGTTGGCAAGCATTTACCATGATTATGTTTCAAGTTTTAGAAATCCTTTCTCTGATCAGTTATTTTGTTCGTATTTGGGATAAAAATATGACATTTGGGGGCTTGAGGGAAACCTTCTCTCCTCGTGAAATTTCTGTTTTTGACCAAATCCAGTGAGTAGAACTACGCTTCTTTAACCATGTGGAGGAAGTTATTTGTGAACCAGTGAAAGCAGCTGGGTACCGATGATCGTCCTGTGACCCAGCCCGAGGATGACGAATGCTGTGGGCCAACACTCTTGCTTCTGGGGGGACTGTCATTGTTTCCAACGAGACCAAAATTTTCATGTGCTTTGCTCTGTTAAAGGGAACCATTTCTGAGAGAAGAGGTGCTGCTGGCTTACCTGTGGACCTGTTGCAAACTGCGTTCCACTTTTCCCTCCAGGATTCTGAAATAAAATTCTGAAAGGCTGCCACGCTGTTGTCACACTGCCACTGGTTGTCGGCCAAGTTGGCCTCCAGGTGGGGGAGCTCCAGAGCCACCAGCAGCATCGGCAGGATGGTGGTCAGAGCGTTGTTGCTGAGGTCTACCACCTGTCCGGGGAAGAAGCAAATTTAGGACGGTCTGTGAACAAAAGACATTTGGAGGCGCTCCTGCTGTGGCGCAGTGGGATCGGCGGCATCTTGGGAGTGCTGGGACACAGGTTCAATCCCTGGCCTGGCAAAGTGGGTTTAGGATCTGTCATTGTCACAGCTGGGGCTTAGGTCGTGACTGTGGCTCGGATCTGATCCCTGGCCAGGGAGCTTCATATGCCTCGGGGTGGCCGAAAAGGGGGGGGGGGGAGGAAAAAAAGAAAAAGGAGTTTCTGCTCAGTCAGTGGTAACGAACCCAACAGTATTCATTAAGATGTGGTTCAATCCCTGGCCTTGCTCAGTGAGTTAAGGATCTGGTGTTGCCGTGAGCTGCAGTGTAAGTCGCAGACACGATCTGGATCTGGCATTGCTGTGGTTGTGGTGTAGGCTGGCAGCTGCAGCTGATTTGACTCCTAGCCTGGGAACTCCGTATGCTGCAGGTGCGGCCCTAAAACCAATACACACACACACACACACACACACACACACACACACACACACGTATATATATATAGTGAAAGAATGAAAGAAGGATCGAAGGAGTGAATGGCATGTCAAAGCTGGGATGTGATCTGGCTCCACACCTGCATGCCCCCCACACTCCTGAGCTCCCACGGCACTGGAGTGAAGGGCTGGGCGAAGGAGGCCTTGAGTAGGGTCCTGGGGTTAGGGAGAAAATCGTAAAAGAGAAAATGCAAACCTTGCTGGAAAGTAAAAAGAGGGCCATGAATAGAAACCAGAGTGACTGAATGTAACCCGGGTCAATTGCTTCATAAACATCAGGGAAGAAGCCGCATTGAATCTTGGGTTATATAAATTCCCAGGAAGAGCCGACTCAGACCTGTCAACAGCGCCATAACCAAGACCACGCCACGGAGAGCTGGAATTCTTCCTGAACTCAGTAGTGAGAGGGACCTTTCCAGTGTTGAGTAACCAAGCACGCTTGACTCTCAAGAGAAGGTTGCCAAAAATAGGAAGTAGGAGATTGGGGTTGGGAAGAAAAGAAAAAACTTATGGGCCCGGCCTTGCCTAGGATTAGTAGCCTTCTTACGCACCCCCTCCTCCACAATGAGTGAAACAGTCTAATGCTTTGGAGGGGAGGGTATTTTCTTCTCAGTGCATGTCTGCATTTTATTTCCTCCTGGCAGTTATTGTATTACAAACCATGAAACTGAAAGCAAAATGGAAGAGAGGACAGAAAGCTCATAAAATGATGCAGGAAGAATAATTTCTGAGACAATATTAAAACAGAAGAGTCCAATTTGGCTAAAGCAGTGACCACCCACCATCCTTTGAAAGCAAAGTACATTACAGAAAGACTGGGAAACGCATATAATGTTGCTACCCAAAGCTCTGCTTCAAGAAAAATGGCATAAGATTAAGAAAAGGGATGCTAATTTGAGATGCCAAGGAAACAGTCCCTTTGATCGAAACGCGATGACGAATTTAGGCCTTGAAAAAAATCTGTCTGGTTTCTGAAAAGATTTCCACCTGGGAAGACACATGATATAGTACAAATATTAAATATATCTCCTGGAAAAACAGCAACCACAGTATCTATTTTAATATTCAGCTTTCTGGTACCAAATGTGCTCATCATGTTCCCAAGCCGGTTTTTAGAGTTACTGCTGAACAGGTAGAAGGAGAAAGTGTATGATTCTGGGCAGTTCAGGTCATTTAGAATTACAGATGATCCAGAACATTCCTGGGCTTGTTTTGTAGTTGGCCTGCAGCATCTATTATCTGTGAGCTGCAGAAGACTTATAAAGCACAATAAAAATGCAGAGGAAATAAAACAGGCATAGGGAAATTACATATACAGATAAGATTCCCCCCCCCCCCTTTTTTTTTTGCACCTGCAACATGTGCAAGTTCCCAGGCTGGGGGTCGAATTGGAGCTCGAGCTGCCCACCTACACCTACGTCACAGCCACTCAGGATCTGAGCCGTGTCTGGGACCTACACCACAGCTCACAGCAACACTAGATCCCAGACCCACTGAGTGAGGCCAGGGATCGAACCCACATCCTCACCAGATACTGTGTCTTAACCTGCTGAGCCACAACGGAAACTCCTTAGGAGAATCTTAAAACAGACTTATAATTTATTAGTAGCCAGTACTACTGGGCATGAAACAACTGTTCAGTGGAAATACTCTCATGTCATTGCCTATAGGTCTGCATATTTGAAATATTATAAACATTATTTTCTTTCTTTCTTTTTTGTCTTTTTGCCTTTTCTAGGACCGCATCCTCAGGTTCCCAGGCTAGGGGTTGAATCGGAGCTGCAGATGCCAGTCTACACCACAGCCACAGCAACGTGGGATCTGAGCCGTGTCTATGACCTACACCACAGATCATGGCAACACCGGATTGTTAACCCACTGAGCGAGGCCAGGGATCGAACCCACAACCTCATGGTTCCTAGTCGGATTTGTTAACCACTGAGCCACGACGGGAACTCTAAACATTATTTTCTAACCTGTAATTTTTTTAGGTCCTTGAAGGCTGCTGGATGAATTCTGAATATCTTGTTGCTCTTTAAATGAAGGTTTTCCAGTTGCAGGCAGTTACGAAAATCAGACATACCAATTTCTGATATCCCATTGAATGACAGATCCAAGCTCTGTAATGATGTCAGTTTCCATAGCCCTGTTAAAATTAAAAAGCAAATCGAAATATAAATTAATGGTGTATACTACAGCATTGTTTGTAATGGTGGAAAACCGGACACAATTTAAATTGTTTGGAATAGAGAAATGGTTAACAAAGAATGGTATATCAAGACTACAAAATACGGTGTTATTTTAAAAGAGAATGGGTGAGATCAAGATGAACTGACTGAATGGGAAGGAAATTAGTTAAGTTGCAGTAAAATAGAGTATAATTACACTATTCTTGGGCAAAAAAAGGTCACACGCAGGAGTTCCTGTTGTGGTGCAGCAGACATGAACCCAACTAGAAACCATGAGGTTGCAGGTTCGATCCCTGGCCTCGCTCAGTGGGTTAAGGATCCGGTGTTGCCGTGAGCTGTGGTGGAGGTCGCAGACAGGGCTCAGATCTGGTATTGCTGTGGCTGTGGCATAGGTTGCCAGCTGCAGCTCAATTTGACCCCTAGCCTGGGAACCTCCATATGCTGTGAGTGCGGCCCTAGAAAAAAGGAAAAAAAGGTCATATGCAAACATATACATACGTTCAAGAGAGCAGAGAAAAAGGCTTGGAAGGAGGTGAATTAAGCTGCCAGTGGTGTTACACCCGTGGCATATGGAGGTTCCCAGGCCAGGGGTCTAATTGGAACTGTAGCCACTGGCCTACACCACAGCCATAGTAACTTGGGATACGAGCTGCATCTGCAACCTACACCACAGCTAACGGCAACACCGGATCCTTAACCCACTGAGCAAGGCCAGGGATCAAACCCGCGTCCGCATGGATGCTGGTCAAATTTGTTTCCTCTGAGCCACGATGGGACTCCCTGCACCTTTGTTTAGATCAGTGTTTATCTAATGGTTCATCCTTCTCCATCCCTCTGGCGAACAGCTTTATCTGTAATAGCCAAAAATGACAGCCCAAGTGCGGGCCAACAGGTAAATGAGTATCCACACAATGAAACGCTACTCAGAAAAAAAAAAAAAAGCTTTTTTTTTGGTCACGCCCACAGCATGTAGAAGTTCCTGGGCCAGGGATCAAACCACACCACTGCAGCAATAATGCCGAATCCTTAACCTGCTGAGCCACCAGGGAACTCTGGGGATGAACTTTTGATCCACAAAACAACATGGATGAATTTTCAAAATAATTATACTGAAGAAGCTACACCAGAATCAAAGAATGTGTTGAATGATTGCGTTTATATAAAATTATAAATGGAGTTCTCGTCATGGCTCAGCAGAAATGAATCTGACTAGATTTGATCCCTGGCCTTGCTCAATGGGTTAAGGACCCGGCATTGCCATGAGCTGTGGTGTAGGGTAAGGCTCGGATCTGGCGTTGCCAAAGCTGGGCTGTGGCACAGGCCAGCATACAGCTCCGATTCGACCCC
The DNA here is from genome assembly GCA_004024745.2 of Catagonus wagneri. Lineage (NCBI taxonomy): Eukaryota > Metazoa > Chordata > Mammalia > Artiodactyla > Tayassuidae > Catagonus > Catagonus wagneri. Next base: position 29,984,374 of record PVHT021183710.1, read on the forward strand.
TAGCATGGAAACTTCCATATGTCCCACAGGCAGCTCTAATAAAAAAAAGACAAAAATAAAATAATAAACGAATCTATAGTGACAGAAAGGTGATCAGTGATTCCTTGGGCCGGAGACAGATGTGGGTGGGAAAGACAGACTGCAAAGAGGCAGGAGGAAGCTTTTGGGGAAACTTTTGAACCCAGAGAGCTACGAGAATATGCTCTTATTCAACTCCCTTCATAACATCAAGCGAAGATCCCCAGGAAGAAGGTCACCTTCTGCAGATGGGAATTAAGACTGTGAGGTTCGGCTTCTCCTCCCTCAGGAAGATTTCCTTTTTACTTCCAGTTTTAGAGAATTAAGGTTTAATGTCATTAAGAGAACTGCTAGAGCCCTTCCACTGATCTTTTCGTTTGGGGGTCTCTCAACATGGAGTTGGGAAGTTTAGTTAAAGTCTTCCATGATATTCGGCTGTGTTGCTTACTAAGGGGATGTACGCATGGTGACTCCAAGCTGAGGGGGTACTGAGGTGAATGAGAGAGGTGGCGAGGTGGGGCTTACACACCCGAGAGTACATTTCATGTTTTAAGACAGTGGAAGGTTGGGAGAGAAATATGGAGGCACTTTGGTGGAGATGGAATTACTGATTGAATCGCTTCCTGAGGGGCGCACAGGCCATGGGAGGCAGGGGTTTGACTAGCCTTTGCATTTAAATGGCCGGAGGCAGTTTTATTATTTCCAAGAAGTTATCTCAGAGTCCATTAGGAAAAAGGCCACAGAGGCTGGGCCCAGACGTTACACCATCTCAGAAACATACCTTTGGACTATGACCTTGTTAAATGCTCTCCTAAATGGGGTCATCTGATAACATAAAATAACGATATTCAAGGGTTATGGCTTCAAGGTCAAAGAGTAATAAGAATTGGAAGAGAGTCTGGAATAGTCCTGGATAAGAAATTTGATTCATAAAATCAGCCTTTGTCTTTTTTTTTTTTTCTTTTTAGGGCCACACCAGCAGCATATGTTAAGTTCCCAGGCTAGGGGTTGAATCGGAGCTGCAGCTGCCGGCCTACACCACAGCCCCAGCCGTACGGGATCTGGGCTACATCTTTGAGCTATACCACAGCTCACGGCAACACTGGATAAGTTAGTTTTAGACAAAAATAAATGTATTACTTGTTTCTAAAAGGCTGTTATTCTCAATCTGTGCCGAGAGGAATAATAACTGATATTTGATTTGTAAGGTACTTTTCACATATTTTAATAGCTACTGTTTATTATGCCAAATACTGTGTTAAGTTAGATTCTTGAGGTACATCTTTCCTTTAATCTTCACAGTTCTGAGTAAATATTCCATTATTTATGTTTACCTTTAAGCAGGCTTAGGATAAAGGAATCAAACAAGATCAAAGCTTAGAAATAGATGGCACTCCAGGAAGCACCTCTCCCTTACCAGATTTCCCTCTCCCATTCAAAAGTCTGAGTTGCCCATAGTTACAGAATCATAAAATGGGAAGGGACATTAGAGGGGACTCAGTTAAAACTGAAAGTATCTGATGATTACAGGGAAATACTTGAAATCACAAAATGCTATGGATAAAAGAGGTCTGAATTATATCTGGTTAGATCTGTTTCATTTATCTGTTTCATTCATCTCTGTGGCTTAACAGAATTTGCTAGAATTCTGTTAGAATTTTGGCTACAGGATCTGCGCATTTCATATCTTTTTCCTCCTCCCTTGCAAATTTAACATATTTTCTGATATTTTGGGAGGCGGAGGTATAACTTGGGAAAGGAAGACGGGCCTGCACTTGCACTTTATAGGGATGTTTGGTCCTTCAGTGAAATGTATTCACCCTAACTTCCAATTAGCTCCCGGAATTCATGGGCCTTGAGGAAGTAAGTTCAGCATTCCTCCATTTACTATTGTGGTGGGATAACATGAACCCTTTACGCTCTGTTTTCCTTGTTTCCTTTCTCTCTGTTCAAGCAGAAAGTGGTCTCTGTGTTAACTTGTTCCAGGGGAGGCCCATTGCAAGGCTGAAAGCAGAGGCAACTACAAGTCTTTTTGGCTTTTGTATTCCAAAGGCCTAAACTTTTAGAGGACAGGAATTTCTAGATCTAGTCAAAGGTGGTTTTGTTTGTTTGTTTTGCTTTTTTAGGACCTCATGTGCAGCTTATGGAAGTTTCCAGGCTAGGGGTCTAATTGGAGCTGCAGCCACTGGTCTACACCACAGCCACAGCAACGCCAGATCCGAGCCATGTCTGCCACCCACACCACAGCTCATGGCAAATGCTGGATCCTTAATCCACCGAGCATGGCCAGGGATTAAACCCATGTCCTTATGGATCCTAGTTGGGTTCGTTTCCACTGATCCACGATAGGAACTCCTTGACAGAGGGTTTTGAAGAAACAAAAGCAGGGAGGAATTTTCTCCAAACTGAAAGACTGAAAAGCAATGTTCTCTGGCTAGTGGGGGTAGGGAATGGGGGCACCCCCCAAAAACACAAACACCCCCCCATATCCCCCCCCGACACTTTGATGCCTTGTCAGGGTATAAGATTCTAGAGCTCTGATACAAATCTAGGAAAAGACAAAGGAAAGCCCATGAAAGACTGACGCTAAGTGTAAGTATCCCCTACATCCCACCCCAAATGACATGAGCAGACTGGGGAGACAGAATCAGAAATTCTGCTGTTATAAACAGTAGAAGATGTTATCTCCAGTACACTTGACTTTGTGGGTTGAGATTCACATCTACTGCACTAGCTGCAAAACACGTTACAGCATGTGGATGTATGTGGCTTTAATGATGTTCCTCAAGCGGTTCCAGCAAACTAAATGGAAATAATCGAAATACTGTTGGATTGAACTGATTATACAGCTATATACGAAAATTATTCGAGAATTTAAAATACTGTTTATGAGATTGCTTAATTATGTCAAGATGTTCAAAATACTCTGTCATGAAATTATGCTATGAAATATTATGGAAAGTGTGATCCAATTTTGAAAGAAAAATATATAGGCAGGCATAAAGAATAAACTTGAAGAATATGTATTGTGAGGGACTTAAATGTTTTCCTATAGATTTTTCTTTAATTCCTAATATTCTGCAAATAACAGGCATTCCTTTTGTAATAAGGACAATATGATACAAATCATAAAATGAAACACAATTAGTTTACACTTTGTCCTGAAAATACTATATATTTTTGCTTTTATGGAAAAGGTCAGGGAGAGAAGACACCTACACTTCTCACACGATTCTGCTGATGTGGTGACTGGAATAATTGTCCCTTTACTTGCCAGGCTATCACTGTCAAAATTATGCTTAAAACAGGACCAGACACTGGAGAAAGAGTGAAAAATAAATGAATAAAAATATGAAATGAACTAGCTGAAAAATGAAAAAAACTAAATATGCATAATTTCAGAGGGAGAAAAATGACAATATCCTCACACTCTCTTTTTTAGCACAGGGTCTTACATAAGGGAGGACACTTAGTGAATAGTGACCAACATGGAAACAGGGAAAGGAAGCTGTCTGGCACTCCTGTATATAAAAAGGAAACTCTGGCATATGAATCTAATACATTTTCTTTTAAAAAAATTATTTTTGCTTTTTTTTAGGGCTACACACGTGGCATATGGAGGTTCCCAGGCTAGGGGTCGAACGGAGCTGTAGCCGCCGGCCTACACCACAGCCACAGCCACACCAGATCCAAGCCGTGTCTGCGACCTACACCACAGCTCATGGCAACGCCGGATCCTTAACCCATTGAGCAAGGCCAGGGATCGAACCTGCATCCTCATGGTTCCTAGATGGATTCATTTCCGCTGTGCCACAACAGGAACTTCCTGATACATTTTCTAAATAAAACATTGATGGATTAGCTCAGAAACCCCAACATGTAGATTACTGAGTGTCAGAATGGTTGAGAATTTATTATAATAATGTGCAGTTCTGATTTTGATTTGATAATAAGAAAGTTTATATATAATATTAGCATATTTGCAGTCTACCTTTGGAGGATAACTAGATAAGCAAATGTAAATGTAGTCTATAAAAGCAAAAATTAGAAATATGGCAACATAATAAATTCGAATAGTGTGACATATTATAAGTAACTGCGGTAGTCATTGCTCAGCACTTTTCTATAATTAGTAACAAAGATACCATAATCAAAGTAGGTAATTTAAAATCACGTGTTACTATTTAGCAATTAAATACTTCCTAGTATCTCTTGATAAATCCATCTAAGGTTAATGTAAGTTATAGTAATAGGATATTACATTGTATTGACTATAAATTCCATGTATTATATAAAATTCCACTGGGAAACTCCCTTGATTATATTTGCTCTGATCAAATTGCTTTCCTTTCAGCTGTTTCTCTGAAATGGAAAATGAACCTGGAATTCTTATTGGCATAAAACAATAACGCTCCGCATACTCATTGTTTCTTGGTCTAGTCTGTCTTTTAAAATTGTACTTACCCTTGGGAATGTTGCTGAGTTTATTTCTTTGGAGAATGAGCAACTTTAGAAATGGAAGAAGCCCTTTTCTCAAGCCGCTTTGGTGGCGCTTCACCCATGACGACTTAACACTGGGCAGATCCAATGACACCGAGTGGGTGGCGCTGTCGCTGAGGTTTAGTATTTCCAAGTTGTAAAAATGTGCAAGAGAGCTGAGGGTTATTTTCGGTATGAGGTTGTTACTGAGGTCCAGATGTTTTATATTCCAGGCTTCTTTTCTCATGTGCATTTGTAAGAGAACCCTAAAAAAGCTGGAACTTGTATCCACTGTGGCTGCTACCTGTGATGTGTCTACAGGTGTCACATTCTTTCCAGCAGCAGAACAGTTTGTGAGATGTCCATTCCATTGGCGCTCAGAACTGAATAAATTACTGCTTTGTCTTGATGGGTTTGTCATTGTACCAGTCAAACAAAGACCTAGAACCATGGCGTGGATTCTGAAACACAGGTGTTTCATGATGCCTGGGGAAAGGAAAAATTAATGGACTTATTCAAAATAACTTCTGTAAAAACTAAGAGCAAATAAGCAGAAGATTCAATTTTCAATTTACGATTTAGGGGAGTTCTCCTGCCTTGACTGCCAGTTTAAGTGAATGGTCAATTTCTTAGCAATTGGGGCAAAATGTAGCTACCAAAACGGTATATAAGCCATAGCATAAAATTATATTTTTGACACATTTTTAAAGAAAGCTCCCCTGAATTGTCAGAAAATTCATATTCACTTGGGCCTCACCTCTGCCTCTCCTTTTCCAGGATCATTCACCCTGTAGTCAGCTTTGGAGTGAGGGAAACCTACCAGGATTAGAGACTTCTCTGCTTCCTTGCTGATCACTAGTTTCGAGCAAAGTCTACTGTGCTTATCTTACAGCACTGTAATCAGCCATGTGGTTTGTCTCATGGGTGACAAGCCATTTAGTTACACAGCTGTGGAACTGAATGGGTGGAAAGTTCAACTCACACAAGAGATGATTTTTTTTTTTTTAATGCCTAGAAGAACTACAAGCTTTGTCTCTGTGGCTTTTCAAATCCTTTTGAAATCATTTAGACAGATACAACATAAAAAAATGGGTTATGAAAAGGATGCTCTGCTTAAAACCCGTGAAGATACAGGAAGGTCCAGAAACTCAAGTATCTTTTTTTCACTAAATATTCTTGAGAGGCCATGAAAACTTTTAAAACAATTATCTACAAATTTTAATGGAGAAAGTCATACACAAAAGAACAATTTTAAAAGTAAATGATTTTATGACTTAATTAAACTAAGCTCCATTAAAAAAACAAGCATGTGTACAAATAACATATTATTCAGCATGTAGGTTTACCACAAATTGTCCCTTCTGCTCTGTTCTAATGGTACCATTCTGGTTCTGGTTATCAGCAATCTGCAATTCTAGAACGGTCTAACCATTTTCCCTGCCACAGCCTCTTGATTTTCCTTCTTTATTCACCCAACATTTTCCAAATAAGAGTATCCCATAATACTCTTTTCCTCATTCATTCCTCATTCAAAATCCTCAAAGGGCTTCTCAGAACCTGTAGTCCAGATCCTTCAGGTTCGTATCCCAGATCCCAGCCTTTGCATTACTAGCTAACTTTATGAACTAGTTTTAAAAGTCCACGTGGAGCAGCTGCTAGATGGGGCTTACACACCTTGGTTTATATGTAGATCTCATGCAAAAATCGGCTGTTAGTTCAGCCCAATTCTAAGCCCAACGCCTTTTCCTCTCCTCAGTCCAAATGCCACATTTATTCTTCCTGATCCATCATAAACCCAATGGCTTGAAAAGCTTTTTTCCTGCTTTGGCCTCTGTTTCAGACTTTTGTCTTCTGAAATCTTACAGTAAATACTTACTGAATGAAAAAAATGCATGTTAGGAACATTCAGTTTGACAAAAGAGCAATACTCTCCTGCCTTGCTATTGCTCTGCTTTGTGTCTGTTTTAAACACCTCCAAAGATTACAGGTTCCCAGATGGAAAGGGCTATGGACTGTGTTTATATATATATATATATATTACATATATGAATTATGAAATGTATATATGATAGATACAAAGCAATATAGGTAGATAAAACCTCACCCCCACACTTTATATTTTTAAGTCATTAGGCTGTCATTGGGCTCTCTCTGTATCATCTACCTATCATCTATCTATCTCACGTAGGTGTCTATATATTTTCCCCCACGTTTTATATTTCTAAGAGCCTGCAGTCACGCTTTGCTTGGATACATGAATGCATGGAGTGAGTGAAATTTACCATGTTACTTTTTAAGCTTTGGTTTCATACCAGGTCAGTTCTCCCATATTTTGAAGGGCATCTAAATTCAGGTACACATGGCCATGAACTGCAAAGGTGCCCTACAGCATGGAGCAGTGATTTATTTTTCAAGTGTGCCTCTTATGCAATACCAGAAACGGAATTAAGTTGTAAAGTCAGAAAGATATTTGTTACTATATTCAAAGCTGCAATTATTATATATGTATATGTATATATATATATTATATAGCAAGCTAATATAATAATATCAGCAACAAAAAACTATAGTCATCATTCACAGGCACATTACAGTACTGAAGAGAAACGTGGTCGTGAAATACTTTTTCTTAGAGGGACTTAAAGGTTTTAACTAACCTGATTCTAAGTTGAAGAGATTTAACTATAAGTAATAGATTTGAGTTCAAAACAGCTAGATAATCTCATATCCTAAAGTAAAAAGTATTACTTTGTAAATAAACATATTCTATGTATACACATACTCTACAACAAACTTAGGTATTAGGTAAAGAACACCTAAGAACTCCAGAAAAATTTTTCTGAGAATACTGGCAACAATTAGGTGAAAAGCAAATGTTTAAATGGACACATTCAAGCTGAGGTATGAGGAAGCAGTTAGAAATAACTGGGTGTGTGTTGGTGTGTGGGGCTGTGTGTGTCAGACAGTGAAAGAGATAGGAAGAAGCTGATAGATAAAACAGGGAGTAGAAAGGAAATGAAGAGGTCATTCTTGTATAAAAGAAAGAGACGTTAAAACAATTAGAAGAAAAAAAGCAGAAGAGGCTGGCTTTGCTAAGGTGTAGAAAGCACACAACAGTAACAGCTTTTAAGGCATACCTTGTCTCCTTGGGGAGTGTTCAAATGGGTCTCTCTCTAAATCATGCCAGGTGGGGATTTTAGACCCGAGTCTTGAAGCCCCACCCATCCGGCCTGGAGCCTGCCCTATGGCCAGCCTCCAGCTTGCTCACCTCCAGGGTCTGGCCTCTTGCAGCTTGACAGGAGTGAGATGCACATTCCCCTGGGATACTGGGGGAAAAGCCGCTGGAGAGGCTTGCCAGCCTGCGGCTGTAAAATTTCTACCTTTGAGCTCCAGGATTCCAGAGAGATTACATCCATACCGGCGTCCAGTCCTCAAGTGGTATTTACGTCCAGCACGTTTATATGATTAAGCGGAAACCTGCTAATATTTTAACAATTAAAAAATTAACAGCAAATGATTTTACAGAGTCTTTATTGTAAACGGAGGTCATTGAGTTATTACAAACTGAATCCATTGAAAGTCAAATTAGTGACTCCAGATTTATAGATTTATTTTGGTACAGCCTAATTTGTAATCTTTGCCCCCTCAATATTTTTTAAAAGATTACTAAAATTATCGGCATCTCAATGGTCTCTTTTTTGTCAAGTTCAGCATCGTACCATTCTCACCCTCTTGAAGAAAACTCACTCAAAAATAGGTAGAACTTCTACCTTTCAAAACTACCACACGATTTGTTTTTTATAAGGCAAAAAGAATACAAATAAGTATATTTAAAAATATCACAGACCATGCATAGTCCCTACCGTGTGTTGTTTCGCATTTTTTTCTATCTGCCCATTAGACAGCCTTTACAGTACCTTGCTTTCACTTCACTTGTCCCCCTTTGTCCTCTCCCTCCCCCAGGTCTGCTCCTCGCAGGGGAGGAAGGGGCAGAAGAGGCAAAGTTAACATTTCAGTTTTTAGAAAAATACCATCTGGTGGTGGGAACGTGAAGCTGATGCTTTACTGTTACGCAAATGAGATCGCAGGTAAAAGAGACCGCTGGTTCTTTTTCTGCTTCCCAGGGAACTTTTCAGGTCTATGTTTCGATGAAAAAGCAAAGGCTGCCTGTAAAGTGTCCTAAAATACTACACCTGTGACCTTAACAATCAGTTTTATAAAAACATCGAAATAGCCTTGCATGACAAAAGCACTTAATGGAGATGTATCAAAGACAAGTATTTCTCAATGAGGAGTAAAAATAGAATTATTCCATGAATTACAGTCAATAAATAATACCCTGTAACACAGTGTTCTGTGGTTTTTGTAAAAATATATATCTAAACAAACTTTCAAAAAAAATCTAAATAGAGCAGACACGTTAACGAATGCAAAGTTTTACGAGTACACTGAGCATCTGAATGAAAATTCCAATGGATGTTTTTCTGAATATCATTCAGATATTAAGTGACACTGAATGTATTCATATACGTTCTGAAAATCAATATAACTGATAACACCTGGAAGTCACAAATTCCACTCCCTTTTTTGCTTCACTCGGCATTAGGTAGTAAGTCAGTCTCTACTTTAGCACACCTTAGTGACTGTTCCTCTTCTCTAAGGTACTTGGTTTTTCTCAGCGAGAACCGTAACAACCTTGAATGCAAATTGTTTTTTGTATTCATCTTATCTGCACAGTTCAAAGTGGCCAGGAGAGAATAGTGTAATACCTGAATGCACAGTGGGGTCCATTTCTCTCTACTGTCTACAGCACACTACTTTGAGATCTCTCTTCCTGCTGCTATGTGTCTTAATAATACCAGAGAGTCCCTTTTGGGTCAAATCTAAAATCCACCAATAGTCAACTGGCTTGAAGGTTATAAATCCTTACAGTGGGTAATGAGGTCAATTCTCATACCTATGTCAAAATGACTTATATTGTTTCCTGCATTAGCACTCTTTAGACTAGTGCTTCCTGACTTTATTTTTATTTTTTTTGTCTTTTTGCCTTATCTAGGGCCGCACCGTGGCATATGGAGGTTCCCAGGCTAGGGGTCTAACAGGAGCTGTAGCTGCCAGCCTTCTGACTTTTTTCAAGGGCTGGCACACGTTAAAAGGGGTGATATCTGTATGACTCGCTGGGTAAACCTACCAGCCATTCCTGGCCTGGAGGACCTGCCTGGGTATGTCCCCCTCCCCCTGGAAGCCCCCAGGGCAGAGGGAATACATATCTTGGCGTCTCCTACCCACTCTGGCACCCCTTTTGGGGAATGGGGGTGATGCACAACCAGGCCAACTGGAGCTCTCTATAGGGTAATATTTTGGAATTGGCTTAAGGTAATTTCAAATCTGACAGCGACTGGTCATTTTTTTGGACACGAGACTGATTTCTTTAACCTAGAGTAATCATACTTGTTTGGTTTGATTCTCACCCGCTTGGCTAAGTTTGAATTAGTCTTTGTTCATCTTTCTCGAGTTTTAAATAATTAAAACTCAGTGCAGATAGAGAAAAGAATGTGGTATTCAGAAACAGGTCCATCTAGCTTTGAAACACACCCAAATTCCAATCCCGCCTCTGCTATTTCCTCTGTGACATGAGGTAAGTTTCTTAACTTCTCTGATCCTCAGTTTCCTAACGTGTAAGCCGGGAGGACAACACCTGCTTCTAGAGTCGAGGTGAGAATTAGGGACATTACACGTGCAATGTAACGGACAACGCGTAGCGGTGGAAGATGCTCGATAAAAGACAGCTATCACCATCACGGAACAGGTAAAGCTGAGGTGGGACTTTTCTTTCTACCACATTGTGAACACAACATTTATCAATACTGAACAAGGAAACATTCTATTACAGAGTAATAGAATTTTATTCCTGTGCCAAACTAAGGAACCATAGTTTCTTACTATCTCCCACATGTGAAATTCTTTAATGACTTCTCCTGCATGTGAGAATATGGCTGAAAGTTAATGCACTAAAAATCTGCCTTTCCTCCTCAAAAGACAGAGCACGTAACATTTACGGTTGGCGTACCTTTCAACGTCTTAAGGGGGAATATCCCCATTGGTTACCAAGAGTTTACTTACAGTGAGTCTAACCAGGTGCTTCAGTTCTTGCTCCTTCAGACAGGGAATAGTGGCATTTTAAAAACACTTCTTTAAAGATTTTGATTGACTTCACTTCTCTTAAATTAGTCTAGAGAACTGTAAATGAAGATCAGTGCAACCTAATGAAATATGTGTAAGAATTGAGGCTCTCTGACAATATTTTTAAATGTGGAGATTACATAACAGATAACAGTAGTGTTCTGCAGATAAAATAGTTACGAGTTATCACAAACTCTGTAAAAACACGATCTGCATGCCGACTCTTAAAAACTGTCAAGTCACGGTGGGAACGTATCGGCCACCTCTCAGCTGCTTCTAATGAGTGTCTCCACAGGGGTTGTCTGAGGTTTGGCAGCCCATGTTCTGGCCCGTCACTTGCACTTTGAAGAGGGTTCCGTCAGCGCACATACAGAGCTTGTAGCGCACCCAGTCACCACCGCCAAACTGGTCTCCGCTGGAGGAACTGGGGAGGCGGGTGGTGCTGACCATCACAGTTCCGTTTAGGATGATGCTGTTTTCCTATCAGGAGAACAAGCACACGGTTTATTTACGTCTACGAAGAGGGACAGGACAAAGTGAATAAACACAGCTCGCTGGAATATCAGCAAGAACTGAAGGGCAGTAAGAGAGGTCGTGACCAAAACAACAACAAAAACTCCAAAAGCAATCAAGTTTCACCCAGTGAGCTCTTCGTAATTGTTCATGACCTGTATCGATTTATTTCTCAATAGTTAAAAATTACATCAAAATTCCTAAGCGCACAATAAGACTGATGCTGATACAGTCTCAGATCATCTGCATTTGTTTCTTCCTAACAGAGTTTGAACAGTTACTGATTGGTAAATTTCTGACCATGAGAAGCAAAAGACTGTTTTTCTACTAGAGAAAAGTAATTTTAATTTCCAATGTTTTTTTTTTTTGGCAACATCATAAATGAAGATCCAAACCATATAATTTTGAAGACTAGGCACTCAAAGAAAACAGTTTGGAGGTTATTTTTCTCAAGCCACCATCCCAGGCATATTCTTGCACTGTAGACCTTTTTTTAAAAAAAATTTTTTTAGAGTATAGTTGATTTAGTGTTGTCAATTTCTGCTGTACAGCATAGTGATCCAGTCATAGGTATATACACAATTTCTTTTTTTGTCTTTTTAGGGCTGTACCTGAGGCATATGGAGGTTCCCAGGCTAGGGGTCGAATCAGAGCTACAGATGCCAGCCTACGCCACAGCCACAGCAATGCCAGATCTGAGCCACGTCTGTGACCTACACCACAGCTCTCGGCAATACCGGATCCATAACTTATTGAGCTAGGGCAGGGATCAAGCCCGCGTCCTCATGGATATTGGTCGGGTTCTTTAACCGCTGAGCCAAGAAGGGAACTCCTACGTTCTTTTTCTCATACTATCTTCCATCATGTTCTATCCCAAGAGATTGGATACAGTTCCCTGTGCTGTACGGTGGAACCTCATTGCTTAGAGGCCCTTTCTTTTTCAGAATTCCTAAAACTCTCTCTCCCTTCCTTCCTTGTCTTCTTTTCATCTATTCAACAAATAATGATTGAATGTCTCCTATGTGTTAGATTCTATTCCAGGTGCTGGGGATACAGCAGTCAACAGACAGGCAAAGTCCAAGGCCTCATGCGGTTGCCTTTTTACTAGGGAGGGGCAGACGACCAACACTTGGACAGGTAACACACACAGGACATCCTGTGAGGGGCGCAGGTCAGGGTAAGCAGAGAGCGTGACCAGGTGGGCGTTCCACTTTACGGAAGATGCTCAGGGAAGGCCTCTGATGAGGTCACAGTCCACTGGAAGCCGGATGACATGAGGGAGTGAGGCAGGCGGGTAACTGGGCAGAGGAAGAGCACACGAAAAGACCCCAAGGTGAGGATGTGCCTGGCGTTCCGCGAACAGAGAGGAGGCCAGCGTGGCTGAAGGAGAGAGGGAGGAGTAAACCGGCAGGAGATGAGTCAAAGGCATAGCCAGGGCCCAGACACCCAGGCCAGGGAATGGACTCTGGATTTTCCGAATCAGAAGGGAAGCCATTTAGAGGGTTCTGAATGGGGAGTGACACCGTCTTTTAAAAAGGATCACTCTGGCTGTTGTAAGGAGAATAGAATACAGGTATGAAGAGGAGGCAGGGAGCCCACTGAGAACGCTGTTGTTGCAGGGCAGCCGGAGATGATGGTGGCTGACACCGTGGTGGTGGTGGTGGTGCTGGCGATGGGAATCAGCCGGACTCTGCACGCTCTGAAGGTAGAGCCCGAAGGCTTTGCTGATAAACTAATGGGTGCCCCTTAACAAGAATGGGAAACACTGAAAGAAATGCACGTTGAGGGAGGGAGGGAGGGTATGAAGACTTCAGACTTGGTGGGTCGGAGGTGCCTATTGTATGTTACGGTGGAGTGAGCAAGAAGGCAGCTGAATAGGTGAATCTTAGTTCAGAGGGAGATTAAAGCAGGAGTTCCAAAGCCAAGAGTCATCAGCTCATAGTGGCGATTTAAAGCAATGAAAGTTCATTATGAAGTAATGGAAACGGCTGACATGTCGTGATAGTATATGGAATTTTCTAATTTTGTTCCAACACTGCCATCTTGAGGTCACGTAATTTTACTTTCTTTAAATTGCTAAAGCAGATTTTTTTTTTTAAATTGAAGTACAGTGAATTTATAATATTGTAATAGTTCAGGTGAATTTATAATATTGTAATAGTTCAGTTTTTAAATTGAAGTATAGTGAATTTATAATATTGTAATAGTGAAGCGATTCACTCATACATACATACACTCATGCATACATATATATTCAGGTTATCTTCTATTATAGGTTATTACAAGATTTTGAATATAGTTCTCTGTGCTATACAGTAAATCCTATAGTAAACCTTGCTGCTATCATTTTATAGATAGCAGTTTATACCCATCAGTCCAGTACTCCTAATTTATCCCTCCCTGTCTCCTGTTCCACTTTGGTAGCTGCAAGTTTGTTTTCTATGTCTGTAAGCCTGTTTCTGTTTTGTATATAGATTTATTTGTATTTATTTTAGACTCCACATATAAGTGATATCATATTTGTCTTAGCAGTTCTCTTTTTTGGTCATACTCATGGCATGGGGAAGCTCCTGAGCCAGGGATCGAAGCCACAGCAGTGATAATGCTGAATCCTTAACTGCTAGGCCACCAGGGAACTCCAGCAGCTGTTTTTTTTGTTTTTTTTTTTAAGCAGTTTAATGGATGAAATTCTTTCTAATGATTAGCGATACACTAAAAAACTAACCTCTGATATTAACTGAATCATAAAACGAATTATCTTTTCAATACCAGCTCCTTTTTCTTTTAACTGTGGAGAAATCGGTAATAGTGTATACGTATTTCAAAGTATTTAATATTGTCATTTTAACAGGTGGATTTTTCAAATAGAAAAAATGAAAAAAATTTAGGTTTAGTTATAACCTAAAAGTTATAGGTTTATAACTTGCTAATGGTCATAAACAAATCAGTAACGTCTCTTGGTTCCTCGGGTTTGTGATGCATTGAACAACAGCCACATTGTGATCATTCTTCAACGATACTGTTCTCTCAGAAGAATGGCTTCTTCTGCGACACACACACACACAAAATAAATACCTGGCATTGCTACTGAGTTTCTGGCAAGAATCACATTTTAGGTTCATATTCATTATTTAGAGTTGGAACATGTTCTTCAAGGGAAAGGTATTTATGGAAGTGAAAAAACTTAAGTTTTTAAAGTTTTTTTCTCTCAAGAACTATGATTAGTGGGTATTTTTTTGCCTTTTTTTAGGGCCACACTTGCGGCATATGGAAGTTCCCAGGCTAGGGTTGAATAGGAGCTACAGCTGCTGGCCTACACCACAGCTCACGGCAACGCTGGATCCTTAACCCACTGAGAAAGGACAGGGATTGAACCCGCATCCTCATGGATCCTAGCTGGGCTCCAAAACTGTTGAGCTATGAAGGGAACTCCTGTTTTTGTTTGTTTGCCTTTAAAAATAATACAGGCATCATTACACAAAAAAAGTTTTAGAAAATAAAAAGCAAGCATAAGTAAAATGAAAATCACCTGTTAGCCTGCCACTCATAACTAACCACTGTTGATATTTTGGTATATACCCTTCCAGGTTTTTATAAACATACATAAAATCTGAAAAATAAAAATGAGGAGTCCTCCTTGTGGCTCAGCATGTTAAGGACCTGATGTGGTCTCTGTAAGGATGCAGGTTCAATCCCTACCCCTCTCAGTGGGTTAAGGATCCAGCTTTGCCACAAGCTGTGGCATAGGTCTTGGATGCGGCTTGGATCCTGTGTTGCTGTGGCTGTGGTGTAGGCTGTTAGCTGCAGCTCCGATTCGACTCCTAGCCTGGGAACTTCCACATGCCGCAGGTGCAGCCACAAAAATAAAAAATAAAAATGAAATTTCACAGGTTGTTTTATAACTCTCCCTTCATAATCCATTTTGAACATCTTTCCATATCAAAAATATGCAACTACATCCTCATTTTCACTGTATTCTTTCCACATATGGCTTTATATAACCAAGAATCTAATAATTCTCTTAAATTCTTAAAAGATACTCACAGCCTTTAGCTCCATATTACCACCCATGTGAAATTCAATGGTTTTGCCCATAATGAATACTCCTTCATTTCCACGCACAATAGCACGTCCATCAACTTTGATATTTAAGTCACTAGTAGCATTGCTGGTAATCTGAAAATTGAAAAAAAGTAGTGATGGAGAGTTGCTAAATTAAAGTTAGAATTATTCTTAGAGATGAAGAGGACTTTCAGCCACAAAATATGAAAGGCAGGTGTTTTTATTCCCATTTTATAGATGCTGAGATAAAGAGAGGATGATCTGACAATGATCACATGAGCTAGATAAGGACAAGTTGGAAGCAATCCTTACACTGTTGTGGAGTTAACTCCTTCATAGCATTATATTAGTAAAGCCACCCTTTGTAACTTTAGACAATGATTCTCTTCATTAATAAAGCAGAGAAAAATATATCATACCCTTTCAGTAGATGCTTTTTGAACATTCAGACTTTTCACTCCATTTGGCAAATGAAACTCATGAGTTTCATAGTCTGTGCTGAATAAGATATTCTGAGTCCTTGGGTCGAAAAACTGCATACCGATGTCGCTCGTAATAGAAGTTTTGTTCTTTTCTACACTGAGCTTTGTTGTCCCTTGCTGAAAAACAATCTGCAGAAAAATCGTTTATCATGAATATGTTTTCGAAGAGGACTGCACCCAAAATTCATAAGAACATCATAAAAAACACTGTAATAACAGACTCAACTTTAAATAATTTTAACGGTCTGTTTTAGCCCCTCCACCCAGTTAGGAGAAGGGTTCTTTAAAACGAGGGCTTACATGCTTATCTGCTGTAATGCTTGGCAGGACTAGCTGGTCACAGAGCACAGGGGCCCAGAGCTAAGCTGGACGGGGACAGTGAGAAGGCCTCCTTGAGGTTCCAGTCAGTTGAAAACTTATGTTATAGTAGCCACTTGGCAGGGGTTGCCACTGACTAGACTGGTATATTCTCTTCCAGAATCCCAGAAAGTGGAGGGTATACTAACCCACGAAGGTGCTCTTTTAAATGGTTTCTTCATACGGAGGAGAAAAGAGTAAACTATGTATTCTTATAGTAGTTATATCTATCCCAGAAAATGCTGCCAGGGAAAAAAATCAAGAATATTAAGAAAGTATCAGAGGAGTTCCCATCGTGGCTCAGTGGTTAACGAATCCGAGTAGGAACCATGAGGTTGCGGGTTCCATCTCTGGCCTTGCTCAGTGGGTTAAGGATCTGGCGTTGCTGTGAGCTGTGGTGTAGGCAGGCGGCTACAGCTCCGATTAGACCCCTAGCCTGGGAACCTCCATATGCCGCAAGTGCGGCCCTAGGAAAAAGGCAAAAAGACAAAACAAAAAAAAAAAATCAGAGTTCCCATCATGGTGCAGCGGAAATGAATCCAACTAGGAACCATGAGGTTGCGGGTTTGATCCCCAGCCTGGCTCAGTGAGTTAAGGATCTGGCATTGCCGTGGGCTGTGGTGTAGGTTGCAGACGCAGCTTGGATATGATGTTGCTGTGGTGTAGGCTGGCAGCTGTAGCTCCAATTCAACCCCTAGCCTGGGGACCTTCCATATGCTGCAGGTGCGGCCATAAAAAGCAAAAATATCTAACATCAGTAGATCAGAAGACCAACAATATTACTAACTATATTTATGAGTTTTCTCTAAGGGAAAATATCCATTTCCAATAATCAACTCTAGGTTTTCGGGGAGGTTTTTTTTTTTTTTTTTTTTTGGCTGTGCTTGTGGCATGTGGAATTTCCTGGGCCAGGGATTGAACCCTTGCCACAGCAGCGACCTGAGCCACAGCAGTGAAAAGCCAGGTCCTTAACCTGCTATGCCACAAGGGAACTCCTTCTAGGTTTTTACAAAGAATTTTTCTCTAATAGTTCTCAATTAATGTAGTTACTTACAGGCTGATTGTTGCCAGTGATGACTAGATTTTCATTTCGCCTTCCTCCTACTGTGCTTTTATAAAGAGGATGTATAACTCCCATGTCAGATACTTGCTTGAATCGAAGCAGACCACTTTCATGAAATTCCATGCTGTCACAGCCATTTGGTCCAATGCGAATCACAGCCCAGATAACAAGTGTTATCTAAAAAAGAAATCAAGTACACTGTTAATAGGTACTGTGCATTTAACATAATTGGAAAACAGAGAAAAGACAGTTAGCAAGGGATCAAACTTCCTAAAATGTTTCCTCTGTGAGATGAATATATCAACTGATTTTCCACTTATAAACAAAAGCAATTTTATTTTTGTCAAGGTATTACCTGCAAATAACTAAAAGCTGGAGTTCCCGTTGCGACTGAGCGGCATCAAACCCGACTAGTATCCATGATGATGTGGGTTCGATCCCTAGCCCTGCTCAGCGGGTTAAGGATCTGGGGTTGCTGCGAGCTGTGGTGTAGGTTGCAGAAGTAGCTTGGATCCGGCTGTGACGTAGGCTGACAGCTGAAGCTCTGAGTTGACCCCTCGCCTGGGAACGTCTATATGCTGCAGGTGCAGTCCTAAAAAGCAAAACAAACCCAAAAAGAAACAAAAAACCCAAAACCCCCCAAATAACGAAAAGTCGAAAATACCATAATAAAAAAACAGCAGTTCATTTCTTCTGCCCCCTTTATATCTTGTCCAGGAGCAACCACTTCCAACAATTTTAGCTATTTCATCTAGAATTTATCCATGTATTTCTAAGAAATACTATTTCTTCGCTGATCAGTTCTAGGTTGTAGCTATTAATTTCCTCTTGTAGCCAATGAGAATTTTAGCTCATTTTATTTCTTCTTCCCCAACTCCGATCTCAAGATTTGGTGAAATCCATGTTCAATGTTTTCTGTGTTATGAAAATATAAATATTGTTCACTGCTAAGTCAAATACTGTACCGTGAGGGCTGTTCCTTCTTGTACTCTGTGTCTTTCAGAGCTTAATATTTGTCCTTCTTTTTATTTGCTTAGTTTCTCTGAAAAATCAGACTAAATCTTTTCAAACTCTTGAAATTTCTGGAAAACATCTCTCGGTAAAACGTTCTCAAAGTCCACCCCCCCCCCCCGAAAATGTGTCAGTTCTGTTTTCCTCTCCCAAGAAGTCTTTCTGGAGCTCCCACCTTCCCGCTCCAGACGTGCGCCCTCTGGGTCGCCGTTGGAGCTGTAATCCTGAGCTTTCTCTTCACTTTCACGCTGGAACCTCCTTTCATCTTTCTCCCGGGCTGGATACCCAGCTTCCTATATCCCTGTCTTCAACTGTCTTGGTTTAGTGCCTTATTTTGGTGCAACATTCTCCCTTGGCTTCCTTAGCAAGAATGTATGTGAAGTAAGTATTTCCTGAGAGTACGCATGGCTAAAAAAAAAAATGTCTCTGTAACCCTTCACATTTGACTGAGAGGTCAGCTTGTACACATTTCTAGATTTGAATTTTTTTTTTTTTTCTAAATCTTGAAGGACTTTGCTTTCTCACCTTCCAGTTTCCGGCACTGCTTTTGAGGGGTCTGATGCCACTCTGATTTTGTGTTCTTAACACATAACCTGCTTTTTCATTTCCTAGAAGATTTTAGGATCTTCTCTTTATTCCTCTTCTTCTTTTTTGGCTGTGCCTGTGGCATACGGAAGTTCCCAGGCCAGGGATCGAATCTGAACCACAGCCGTGACCGATGCCACACCTGTGACAACACTAGATCCTTAACCCGCTGTGCCGCAGCAAGAACTCAGAAAAAAAACTGTTGAAAAATCCCCCACGGTAATTAATAAATGAATACTGTGTACTAAATACTCACAATTAAATTGATGACAGCCAGGATAAACAGGAGGATGATCACACAGACGGCTAAACTGCCCTTTCTCCCTCTCAGCCCCGTTTTGTGCAGGCGATCTTCATCAATTGGAATATACCCGGCTTTAAAATTACTGTTGTGCTCTTTGTTGACATTCCTTCTCTCAACCGCCTTCTCACGCATGGACTTCTTTACAGGACCATTGGAGCTTTGCTAAAAAGAAAATACAACACAAGGGGGAAGCTATATCCTCTCTTTTTGATGCATTTATTTATTTAGTACAAATGCGTAACTAAACTAAAGAAAGCAGAACTGGTTGGTGATATATTTTCCACTGATAAGTCTCAAAAGTCACGCTGAGCCGTAGGCTCCGAGTAAGGACACCACTGTGCCGGGAAGGGTATTAGAGAACCTTCAGTGTGACTCCTTGGTAACCTACTTCCACTATCTGCTTTGAATAGTCTTACCATCTGTAAAGTGAGCAGCTAGCTTGTTTGGGAGAAGAGTTGACGTACACATTCTACAGTGGGTAATCTTGTTTTTATTAATGATTTATAATGATTTGTCAATTATATGTATATTTTTCATTTATATGAAAAGAATTTGGAAAGGCTGATACTCTTTATCACTCCAGTTGGCTAAAGTTAACATTATCCTGGATCAGCAGTTTTCCAGGGATGGGCTGGGGAGCCCTGGAGGAGTTCCCTGAAACCTTTCCAAGTGTATGGAGGGTGAACATTATTTTCAAAATAACACTAAGAAGTTATTTTCCTCTTTCATTCATCTTCTCTCATGAATGTGCAGATGACCTTTGAACAAGGGCCCACTTACATGTGAATTTTTTTTGGTGAATATATTGGAAACATTTTGGGAGATTTGCAGTAATTTGAAAAACTTGCAGATGAACTGCACAGCCTAGAAATATCAACAAAATTAAGAAAAAGTTAGGTGTGTCATAAATGTACAAAATATATGTAGATATATAAGATGGGTGATATTTAATATAAAATTAATCATGTTAGTTTCCTTACTGTTTTATAACTTTGTTTTCAAAGAATTACATTACCATACAGTCTCGCTCTCTCTCTCTCTCGTAACTGGAGAAACCGCCTATCAGCCTATCATCACATGTAACTGGTTTTACAAAAAAAAAAAAAAGATATGATGAATATGACTGTGATGCTGTACACCAGGAAAAATTTTATTACAATTCATTCATCAGCATATGGTCTACCGTGAAGGAACTGTAATGATTACACTGGGCTGCGATAACGCAGCCATACTGCTGCTCCTTCGTCGTCAATGCATGAGTGGCCACGCAGGTAAATAGATAGGAAGTTCTTTTTCCCGTTATCTTTTCATTTTTGGTATCTAATGTTAGCAATACGTATAACATCTATAGTGTTCTGTACCATACAAGACGGTATTGCTGTAGGTACTGACAGATGATTCCTCTTACAAACAGATGACATGTATAGAAACCTATAGTATAGATAACAGAGTACTGTAAGTGTATTTTCTCTTTCCTTATGATTTTCTTAAGGACATTTTCTTTTCTCTAGCTTACTTTATTGTTGGAATACAGTAGAAGATACATATAGCGTACAAAATGCATGTTAATTGACTACCGATGTAACCAGTAAGGCTTCTGGTCAACAGCAGTCTGTTAATTTAGGTTTCAGGGGAGTCAAAAGTTATACGTGGATTTTTCACTGTGCGGGGATGTGCCCTCAAACCCTGCATTGTTCCAGGGTCAACTGCACAGTGGAACTTCCAGGGACCACATGACTGTATGTAATGACATCATTGCTCTAATAGCTAACGGAACGTGTGCCTGTGTATTCCTGTGTTTAAAAAATTTCTGTTTTCATTTCCAGTATGGTAAGCATTGACAGATATAATTCACGTAAACAAAAGCCTTGGGAGTCTCAATAATTTTTAAGAGTATAAAGAGAAACCGAGACCTAAAAGGTTGAGAACCTCTAATTTAGACTACGGTTGAATGACATTTTAGGTCATAATCTGGTACATCATGAACACCAAAGGAAGGAGTAGAAATGAATACAGCCCAATTCACATATTTTTTAGAGCTCTGAGAAAATTTATTGAATATGCGTTTATTTAATTATTTTTTAATTTATTAATTTTTTCGGCAGCCCCTATAGCACATGGAAATTCCCGGACCAAGGATCGTATCTGAGCTGGAACTGTGACTACTCCACAGAGACCAGTGGGATTATTAACACACTGTGCCACAGCAGGAACTCCTGAATAGGCATTTATTAAGCACTTTATGTTTAAACACTAATACCATAAATAGGAATACAAAAGAAATGTAGTGTACCTTATCCTCTAGATACTACATATGTGACTTGGGTACATGAAATACTTAGCAATACAATAAAGTATTCTGTATGTTCGGAAGCCAAAGTCAGTAGTATAGACAATACATGCCGTGGAGCTCATGGGAGAAGAGAGAGGATGGCTTGGCGTTGTCAGGGAAACCATAGGTAGTAGGTGGGTCAGAGATGGCAATGCAGGCAGAATCAAGCTGGGAAAGGAGGACAGCTTGTGAAGGTTTCTGGCCATCTGGGTACAAATTCTAGTCTTTAGGTCTGTTTATTTGGGAGTCACTGAAGGTCTCTGAACACGAATGACATACTTTTCAGGATGCCGGGTATGTGGGCATTTGTAGGAGACCCAGGAAAGAGGAATACCAGCAAGTAGGCTGTTGGGATGTTGCAGTTGGAGATACTGAGGACCTAAACTAAGGTGGGATGAAAAAGGATAGATTAAAAAGACACTTCGAGGAGTTCCTGTCTTGGCTCAGCAGAAACGAACGTGACTAGCATCCATGAGGACACAGGTTCGATCCCTGGCCTCGTTCCGTGGGTTAAGGATCGGGTGTTGCCGTGAGCTGTGGTGTAGATCGCAGACGTGGCTCAGATTTCACATTGCTGTGGCTGTGGTGTAGGCCAGCGGCTACAGCTCCATTTGGACCCCTGGCCTGGGAACCTCCATATGCCACAGGAGCGGCCCTAAAAAGACAAAAACAAAAAAACAAACCAAAAAAACGCTTCAAGAGCAGAGTCAAGTGAATTTGTAGCCAGGTTCAAAAAAAGCCCCACATGTTTACTGAATGGCGACTTCTTACATATGGGGACAGAAGCAGGGAGGGGATTCTACACGTGGCACTGGAACTGAATGGGAACTAACCGCATAGCTCAGGGCAATGGAAGGATGGGTTGGGACATTATGTTGGTCAGTCGGGACCAGAGACACAGATTTGAGAGTTTTCAGCTTCAAAGTAAATGGAGACCACAACAGTTTACTGTGAAAAAACAGTATAGAGGGAAGAGGACAAAGAGCCAAGGATGCAGTCTTGGAAAACTAAGGATGCACCGTGTTGCTGAACCTGATTTGTCAAGAAGTGCCTCCGTGACGTTCATATATGCACTTGGGAGGAGCTTGCAGCAGAAGAATCGCATACTGCAGGGACAACTGTGCTGGTTGCTGTTGCTGTTGTTGTTAGTATCTCTCCATCCCTTCCCCCAAACAATGGTGGGGGGACTTGTATGTCTGATGTCAGAGGGAAAGGTGCCAAGAGCAAAGACCAGAGATCTCAGGGTAGGGCTGAATAATGAGGGAAATAAGAGCCTTCAGGAGACAGGAAAGAAAGCAAGTACAGGAAAAAGAATGGTCTTAAAGGTGGCGCTGGGAGTGGGGTGGGGACATGGTGGTGGCTCCCACGTCATTGACATGGTTCACACCAAGAAAACATTCTTCTTTTTCCTGGGCACGTAAAAGGCAAGGTCATCTATCAAGAAAGAGTAGGGAGGGCAACTGGAATCTTACTGTGCTGGCAGGGGTAGCAGCCTAGTGGAAGGCTTATGGGAAATGGAGCAAGGAGTTCCCTTTGTGGCTCAGTGGTTAACGAATCCAACTAAGAACCATGAGGTTGCGGGTTCGATCCCTGGCCTTGCTCAGCGGGTTAAGGATCCGGCGTTGCCGTGAGCTGTGGTGAAGGTTGCAGACGTGGCTCGGATCCCACGTTGCTGTGGCTGTGGTGAAGGCCAGCGGCTATAGCTCCTGTTAGACCCCTAGCCTGGGAACCTCCATATGCCGTGAGTGCGGCTCTACATAAAGGCAAAAAGACAAAAAAAAAAAAAAGGAAATGGAGCAAGACAGGGATAATCATTGTGAGTAATGCGGCAGACACAAAAGTGTAAATTCCACAAAGCAGTATGAAAGGTTCTGTAGACGTTAACCCAATCTACTTAACAGATTTAACACAAAACAAGTTGCTGAATACAGTTGTGTAGGTTGTGCACCTCGACATGAAGTGCAACAGCTATGAGGATGCACTGACACTGCAAACATTTTAGGGTTGAATATGCGTTTTGATAGTTTTTCATCCAAAGGCAGGAAAATATCTTTAGGGAAGTGTGCTTGCTTCTAATCTTCACAGACACAGTATAAGCTTAAGATGGTGCTGAGAGATGTGCAATTGAAAAGTCTTAGCCAGGGAGTTCCCTGGTGGTCTAGTGGTTATGACTCAGCACTTGTTTTCACTGCTGCTGCCCAGGTTCAATCCCTGGTCTGGGAAGTGAGATCCCAGCTACACGCTATGGCCAAAAACAAAACAAAATAGTGCTCAATAAAGATTTATTAAAAAAAAGTCTTGCAACTAACAGAATGGGAGAAAACAGTTGCAAATGATGCAACTGACATGGGCTTAATCTCCAAAATACACAGGCAACTCATACTCTCAACAGCAAAAAAAAAAAAAAAAAAAAAAAAACCCAACCGAAAAATGGGCATAAGACCTAAATAGACATTTCACCAAAGATATATGGATGGCCAATAGGCACGTGAAAAAATGCTCATCATCACTAATCATTAGAGCAATGCAAATCAAAACTGCAATGAGGTACCATCTCACACCAGTCAGAATGGCCGTCATTAATAAAGACTAAAAATAACAAATGCTAGAGAGGCTGTGGAGGAAAGGGAACCCTCCTACACTGTTGGCGGGAATGCAAATTTGCACAACCACTA
Organism: Catagonus wagneri; assembly: GCA_004024745.2. Classification (NCBI taxonomy): domain Eukaryota; kingdom Metazoa; phylum Chordata; class Mammalia; order Artiodactyla; family Tayassuidae; genus Catagonus; species Catagonus wagneri. Next base: position 30,008,438 of record PVHT021183710.1, read on the forward strand.
TGGAGAACAGCATGGAGTTTCTTCAGAAAACTAAATATACAACTACCATATGACCCAGCAATCCCACTTCTGGGCATATATCCGGACAAAACTTTCATTCAAAAAGGCATGTACTCCTATGTTCATCGCAGCACTATTCATAATAGCCAAGAGATGGAAACAACCTAAATGTCCACTGACAGATGAATGGATTAGAAGATGTGGTGCATATACACAATGGGATACTACTCAGCCATAAAAAAGAACAAAATAGTGCCATTTGCAGCAACATGGATGGAACTAGCGATTCTCATACTAAGTGAAGTCAGAAAGAGAAAGACAAATACCACATGATATCACTTATATGTGGAATCTAAAATATAGCACAGATGAACCTATCTACAGAACAGAAACAGACTAACAGACATGAAGAACAGACTTGTAGTTGCCAAGGGGGAGAGGGAAGGAGTGGGATGGACTGGGAGTTTAGGGTTAGTAGATGCAAACTATTACATTTAGAATGGATAAGCAATCGGGTCCTGCTGTGTAGCACAGGGAATTATATCCAGTCACCTGTGATAGAACATGATGAAAGATAACATGAGAAAAAGAGTGTATACATATGTATGACTGGGTCACTTTGCTATACAGCAGAAATTGACAGAACATTGTAAATCAACTACAATAATAAAAATAAAAAAAAAGTCTTGGAGGGAGTTCCTGTCGTGGCTCAGTGGTTAACGAATCTGACTAGGAACCATGAAGTTGTGTTTTTTTTTTTGGTCTTTTTTTGGGGGGGACTGCACCTGTGGCATATGGAGGTTTCCGGGCTAGGGCTCGAATCAGAGCTGTAGTTGCCAGCCTACACCACAGCCACAGCAATGTGGGATCTGAGCCGTGTCTGCGACCTACAGCACAGCTCACGGCAATGGCGGATCCTTAACTCGCTGAGCAAGGCCAGGGATCAAACCCGCAACCTCATGGTTCCCAGTCAGATTCGTTTCCACTTGCCACGAAGGGAACTCTGAGGTTGCGGGTTTGACCCCTGGCCTTGCTCAGTGAGTCCGGTGTTGCCGTGAGCTGTAGTGTAGGTTGCAGATGTGGCTCAGATCCTGCGTTGCTGTGGCTGTGGCGTAGGCCGGTGGCTACAACTCCGATTAGACCCCTAGCCTGGGAACCTCCATATGCCACGAGTGCGGCCCTAGAAAAGTCAAAAAGACAAAAAAAAAAGTCTTGGAGTTCTCTCGTGGTGCAGTGGGTTAAGGATCCAGCACTGCCACTGTAGCAGCTTGGTTTGCTGCTCTGGCACGGGTTCAATCCCTGGTCCCAGGAACTTCCACATGCTGTGGACATGGCCAAAAAAAAAAAAAAAAAAAGGTCTTGGCCAGAGTTTGATTATAGGTCTGTATAAAAGAGACATGGGACAAAACTTACTTTTCGGGGATGCGTTTTTTTCTCTGCCAATTCATGTACATTATTTCATTTGATGCACTTATCTATCACACGTTGAGGAGTTATCATATGCCAGATGCTCCAGACTACCGAGATGAGCAAGGCATGGCACCCACCCTCAACAAACTCACTTATGGGCCAGCAGAAGAGATAGACAGGGGCTCACCAGCCATTGCAGTTCAGCAGCATAGCCGGTGCTGTCACGGAGCAGTGCGTACGATGCGGACAAGAGTGCACAAGAGGAATGCCACTCTGCTTAGCGAGCGGGGGCGGGCGGGATCAGCTGAAGGCTTTTAAGAAACGCTGGCATTTCAGTTTGAATCTTGAAGAAAACAGGAGTTAACCAAGCAAAGTACAGAGAAAGCCATCCCAGGCAGAGCTAACAGCACGGAAGTTCTGAGTACAAGTCATCTCTGTGCAAACCAATTTTGGTCACTTTTTGTGTACAGTGAGAGGATGAGTATAGGAATGGGACAAAAACTGAGGTGAGAGGTGTGGTTCAGGGCCAGGAAATTAGTGGACATAAGTACCACAACAAGAAATGACAGACTTTGTCCTGAGGGCAATGGGGAACCACTGAAGATTTAAAATAGGTCAGTGATACAATCAGCTTTGCATGACAGCATAAAGAGATGAGCCGGAATAGAAGAGGGTAGAGATGAAGATATCAAGAGCAGGTTTCTCTAACAGTACAGATGAGGCTGTCACTGAGCTTCGGCCCTGCAGATGAAGCAAAGACCAGGAGAGGCCTTAAAGGGTAGAACCGACAGGACCTGGTGACTGACTGGATGTGAGTATGACATAAAGGAGCTAAGAGGACTCCCAAGTAGGACTTGCTATATAATTTGTGGGGTCTAGATCAAAAAGAAAACATGAGGCCCTTTGTTCAAATATTGAGCCTGGGAAAGCAGAGCATGAAACCAAATGCAGGTCCCTTCTGAGCTCCCTAAAGCTGGCCCTGCTCCCAAGTTTGTGGTGAAGTAAACCAAGGGAGGGTTGCAGCCCTTTTCGTGGTGAAAATGATGCAATCTGGTGTTGCACATTTTTGAGTTTGGGTTGCCCATGGAAAATTCAGTTAAGTTCAGGTTGGAGACATAAATGCCCAACTCTGGAGACTGAGAGATGAATCAGATTGTCTAGTCTATTTGAAAAGCAAGACCAGCAGCTTAGTGGAACTTCAAGAGCATCAACAGGTGATGTAGATGTAAAAAAGAACCGTCTAAAACAGGCACTGATAAATAAGGAACAATGTTAACTGCAACAAGTGCAAGAAGGTTTGTCTCCTTTCCATTTCACTCCTTCCTTTAGGTTTTATCTTACTATTAGGCTCTGTAGCTTGCCTACTGTCTTGAACTGATTTTTCTGCATTTATCTGACAGTTCGACTTTAAACTTTGAAGCTAGATGTCATGCCTTATTTTTTTATGTCCCTCAGAACGACTGTTTCAGTGTTATCTACTACGTCTCTAAAAAAAACTTTCCATGAAAGATTTTCTGGAAACAGAATGTTTGTGACTTGACCTTTATTTTTGAATGATGTTGAAGAATGAGACTTTTTCAAAGAAACGATCGTGCCATAGTTTCTTTTTAAACGAAAATACCCGTTATGGGGGAAAAGTGACTATCACAGATCTTTTTATTATAAAAAATCACTGTAGTAACAACGTATGTATATGTTTGTGCATGTGTCTGTAAATGCATGTATACGTAAGCATACGCACAGCTTGCTTTTTGGAACAGACTTTTAAACTACTCTAAGTTACAAGTTTACAACGCAGATCAGGAAATACTAGATAAAGCATTTTAAACAATGATTTTAAACCAACTGCACAGGAGCCAGTTTTATACTGGTGACTAAGTCTCCAAACTGGATGCCTGTATATGGGGATGGCAGAAACAAGAAGTGGCTGCAAACTGACACCCAGGCAACAGCTGACCATCTCTTGGCTGGTGTCAGGGAGGCTCCCGGCTCCCGGCTCCCGGACTGAGGTTATTTTTACCCGCATCCTCGCCCGCCACTGACCAGCGCATGGCCGCAGTACGTCCCGACGCACGCTCGGGGCTGACACGGTTGTCTCTGGGGCCCTGCGGTCAGCGACCCCTCCTCACTCCGCCGACGGACGGGCAGGTCAGGCCGCGCGCGGGCCGCGGCTGGCTCTCCCTCCTCCGCCCCGGAGCCCCTGCCCTGGAGCCCCCGCCCCGGGTCCCCGCCGGCCTCCGCCAGCATCCTGGGCTGCGGACAGCTCCTCCCGCCCCACCCCACCCCACCCCACCCAGCCAGGTCCTTGTCGGCCCTCGCGCCCCGGCTTCCGCCCGCCGCCCTAGGGCTGGCCCCAGCGGCAGGACCCCGGCCTCCCCTGGCCCTCCGGCTCCCGGACGCGGCGGAGCTCACAGACCTGCTCGGCCGCCGCTGCCGCCGCCGCCGCCGCCATCTTCCCGCGCCCGCCGCCGCTGCCGCCGCCCTCCCCGCAGCAGCTGCACCCCGCGTGTCTGCGCCTGCGCCCTGGAGGGGTGGGAAGGGGGCCCGCAGCTCGCCCCGCCCCGCCCCGCCCCGCCCCGCCCGGGCAGCGAGGCGCCGAGCCCGCGGGGAGCGCGGGTGCAGCGTCCGTCCGCTCCTGCGCCCGGGCAGTGCTCTCGGGACGCGTTTTCTCTTGCGCCGGGATTCCACGCGACCTCCTGCTGCTTCTGGATTCCTCCAAAAGGGCGCCCTTAAAATACAGAGGACTCCTCTCCCTTTTCTCTCCATTCCCCGTTGGGAGAGGCTGTTCTTTCTTCACCGGCCGGGCTCTCCCTGGCTGGATCGGAAGGGAGTGTTGTAGTCCCCGTGGACGAGGAAGGAGGTGGTGACACTGTGGACGCAAGTTAACAAGTTGCTATCAGGTAGCTCAAATCTTGAAAACCGAGACTCCTTAGGAGGATATACAGTCTCTTCAGGGGTGCTTGTTGACTTTGAAGGGCCGAAGAAGTCTGATGCTTTTTTTCTGTGTGTGATATTAGGGATGGATACTCCGTAGGGATGCATACTCCGTTTAGTATTGGCGGTAGTATGAATGTATCTCCTGGGGAACCGATTTAACATATATTTACTGCACACCAGGAAGCCACTCAGATATACCAGTAACTTTTGTACACATTCCTGGTTCCCTGCCATCAGTATAATCCAATAATCCTCTCAGTTTAAAAAAAAAAAAAGGGCAGCATCAATCAAAGTACGGGAACTGTTCCTCGCGTGGCTGAAACCACTTCTCCTAAGAACCTTTGGGCCCTAGGACTGCCTAACTCAGCAGGAAACACCAAACAGATCTGCTGGTCAAATTTTCCTTTCTCTGGAAACTAAGCCAGTTTTACTTTTTGATGACTGGAGCTATAATATCGCCGCTCTGCCTACTTTCCATCAGAGGATTGCTGTGAAGTTTGACACTGTCACGTGGTGGTAAGTCCTCATGGTCTTTTTACTCCTCTCCTCTGGTTTTGGCGAAGGTCAGCACCTCGCTGGTCATCAATCTCTGCATATCTTTTTTTCCCAAATGCTGGAACCAGTTGCCCCCCAGTCTCTACGTGCACCCCTGTCTGGATATTTAGGACAAACCTCATCTTAGAAAGACTAAGTTATTGGAGTTCCCGCTGTGGTGCAGCGGGTTAAGGATCCAGTCTCGCTGCAGCTGTCCTGTAGGTTGCAGCTGCAGCTCAGCTTTGATTCCTGGCCCAAGAACTTCCATATCTGCCCTGGATTGAGAGGGGGGGGCTGTAAGTTATAGCCCGATAACTATGTAGTCAGCAGTAAGTCTCTGTTAATAGTTTGGCTGTGGTCCTCAGTATCCATTGAGAAAGCTGGGCTTTTGACTGATCCTTAACTTTTCCGATCTCCTGTTCCGGTCCTGTAATCCTTACTTCCTATGCTTTGCCCTTTTCTCCTCTGCTAGGAAAGTCCTCTCTTTCTCTGGCAAGCACAGTATGCTTTGTCCTCCATACAATTCACATATCATATTCTGTTTAAAGCCTTCCCAGGCACCTAGGCAGTTTAAGCTGGTCTGTCTCTTTGCTCTGCTCCAAATCTTCTGTGTGTGTGCTTCACATTGCGTTGTGTTCTGTTTCGTTTACCTATCTGACTTCATCTAAGAAGTGGGGAGCTCTTTCTAGAAAGTCCATGTCCAACTCGTCCTTTTATTTCCAATGCGTCCCATAATAATGAAACTTAATAACTGTCTTAGAGATCCTCCAGCTTCTAAGACCAGCAGCCCTACCTTGATTTTGCCAATCTCTCTCCCACTTAGGTGGTGAGAAACCTGATTTTCCTGATGCCAAATGCCTCTTGGGCTATCTAAAAAAAAAAAAACAAAAAAACAAACACAAACAAATAAAACGTCTTCTCTTAGATTCCTTCTTGCTGATCTCCACTCACTATTCTCTTGCCAACTGCTGTAGAGTCTTTCAGTTCACTCGTGCAGAGTTCCTGTGGTGGCACGGGGAAATAAATCCAACTAGTATCCATGAGGGTGTGGGTTCGATCCCTGGCCTCTCTCAGTGGGTTACGGAGCCGATGTTGCTGTGAGCTGTGGTGTAGGTCACAGACGAGGCTCGGATCTGGCATTGCTGTGGCTGTGGCATAGGCTGGCAGCTGCAGTTCCAATTGGACCCCTAGCCTGGAAACTTCCATACGCAGTGGCCCTAAACAAAAAAATTTAAAAAATAGAAAATACATAAATTCACTCGTGGGATCACTGTATTAATGGAGGTCAGTCCCAGATGTGTTTATCTTCAAGCCTTTTTCCTAAAGCAGTATTTCAAGTTCAGTTCTCCCAGCAGTCTTATGAGATAGGTCATATTATCCCCAATTTACAAATGAAGAAATCAAGACTCATAGAGGTTAAACAGATAACCAAGCTTTCAACTAATAAAGAGCCAAGATTGAATCTAGGTTCATTGGCCTAAGATTTTTCTTCTTTCTACGGTATTAATATACCCTTTAAGTCTGCACTTCCTTTTGCCTGTTACATGTAGTTAAAAGTTAATGTGTTTACAAGTGCAAAGCAAAACCGCCCAAGACTAGAGTACTAGTCAGAACACGAAGACAGTTATCCATTCATTCATTTCACTTGACAGTGGGTTAAATAGTGTCTCCCCCCGCAAGGTATAGTCAAGTCCTAACACCCAGTACCTGTGAATGTGACATTATTGGGAACAGAGTCTTTGCAGATGTAATTAAGTCAAGGATCTCAAAATGGAGTGGGACCTAAGTGAATGACTAGTGTACTTTTAAGAAGAGGAGAGGACAGAGAGGGGTCGAATCAGAGCTGCAGCTGCTGGGCTACACCACAGCCATAGCAACAAGGGATCCGAGCCGCATCTGCGACCTACCACCACAGCTCATGGCAACACCAGATCCATAACCCACTGAGCAGGGCCAGGGATTGAACCCACATCCTCATGGATGCTAGTTGGGCTCATTACCACTGAGCCATGACGGGAACTCTGCTGACTTCACTAACTTCCAGAACTGTGAGAGAATGAATTTCTGCTGTTGGAAGCCACCTAAGGTTGTGGTAATTGTTATGGCAGCTCTTAGGAAACTTCAAGCCCTTTCAAGCTCAGCACATCCAAAAACTGAACTCATCTGCTTTTCCCGTGTTCCCTTAGTGAATGACATCACTATCTAGTCAGAAACCCCGAAAGTCATTCTATACTATTTCTAGTGTGATCTTTCTACAATACAAACCCGATCATATCTCCTCTCATCCTGAAGCTTAAAACCCTCCAATAACTTCCATGATAAAAATCAAACATTTTTTGCTAGCATATAAGGTCCTTTATATGTAAGATCCTTTACTTTCTGCTTCCTGTCTACCTCTTTTTAGCCCTCCTTTCCTGCCCCTTCCACGTCCTTCCCTCCTGCCATGTGCAGTATTTACAGTTCCCAAGTATTTATCAACTCCTTGTTGTCTCTGTGCCTTTACATATATGGGTATATCTCTTTTTTATCTAGCTATTCTTCTGCTTGTCCACTGAAATTCAGCTCAAGGGATGTTTCTTTTGGGAAGACTTCCTTAATCTTGGATTTCTGATTTTTTGTCCTCCTCCCTGTGACCTTCAAGCATGCCTTTATTGTCACATTTATCCCACCAGGCTCGAATTTATTTTTTTGCCTGTCTGTCTTGTCTGTGAATTTATAACACCCCAATTTCCAAATATCTTGGGGGAGCAACCTCAGTCCTACCTCTGCCTGACAATTACAGGCAATCATTATTACTCTTTCTTAAAGCTGTTGTTGCACCGATTTGCTGTGACACCCATTTGATACCTAATAACACATATCCTGTGTTATTTTTTAATGCACATATAGTGTGCTCCAAGGTTGACTGTAAGCTCATTACAAAGCTGGGGTAAGTGTTATTACTTCTGTGTTGCCCTAAATCCTGAACACATAAGGGGCAAGTACATCATGCGTTCTTAATCATATATATGTCCTTAGTAACTTTGATGGGTGACTATTGGATTAAATTTTATTTTTATTTATTTATTTATGTATGTGTTTATTTATTTTTACGTTTTAGGGCCGCACTTGTGGCATCTGGAAGTTCCCAGGCTAGGGGTCGAATCTGAGCTACAGCTGCTGGCCTACGCCACAGTAATGCAGGATCCAAGCCGCATCTCCCGCCTACACCACAGCTTACGGCAATGTCGGATCCTTAACCCACTGAGAGAGGCCAGGGATCGAACCTGCGTCCTCATGGTTACTAGTGGGGTTCATTACCACTGAGCCACAACAGGAACTCCTAATTTTTTTTTTCTTTTGGGTAAAAAATATTACTAGCACCTAAGTCGCTGATGTATGTAGCCCTGAGCTTAGTATGTATCACCCCAGAGAAGAACATGGTTGACTCGCACACTGGGCTTACATTCGTCATTTCCTGCCTCTTCATGCAATGTCATGCCTCTTTGTTACTGGCCATCCTGTTCCATTTTCACTTCTTTTCCTGGGGAGCGCCTCTCTATCCTTTTAGAACTGGCTCTGAATGTCACTTTCTTCTGTCACTTCCCCCATCCTTTCTTCAGGGGGCGGGAGAAGGAGGTAGAGGAAAGGTCAGTGTTTCCATAACATTTTATATTTACCTGTTTGTAACCTGTCACAGTGAACTCTAGTTGTGTGTCTCTCTCCTTAGTAGATCATGGGATGTTAGGGAGAAGAGACTGAGTCTAATTTTGCCTTGTGATTAAGGCAGATGTTTCTATCACACTCAAAATTCAGCAAGTGTTTTATCAAATGTGCTGAAAAGATCTATTTTAACATCCTTCCTCCTAGAGACTGCTCTCATGCTGTCCCATGTCCCTCTCCTGGGGTGTTTAAGGGTATCTTACAATGCAGATCATTCCTACTGCCTCTTTGCATCAGCTTAATGTGTGCTAAGCTCATGCCTTCAATGACCATTTTCACAGAGCCAAGTACTTGCCATGTTCCAGCGAGCAAAGCTGAAAAATAGGAGGGCAAGGATGCCTTCTTTTTTGAACTAACTCTAATGATGGAATCCTGGGTTGAGATAGAAGGGGTACTTTGTGGCTCTCAAAAATCACACTTTGAGTTCCCTTTGTGGCTCAGCAGTAAGGAACCCAACTAGTATCCATGAGGATGCAGGTTTGATCCCTGGCCTTGCTTAGTGGGTTGAAGATCCAGCATTGCTGTGAGCTGTGGTGTAGGTTGCAGACATTGCATGGATCTGGCTCTGCTGTGGTTGTGGCATAGGCTGGTGGCTACAGCTACAATATGACCCCTAGCCTGGGAACTTCCTTATGCCATGGATGTGGCCCAAAAAAGACAAAAAAAAAAAATCACACTAAATCTGGAGTTCCTCGCTGGCCTAGTGGTTAAGGATATGGCATTGTCACTGCTGTGGCTCAGGTCACTACTATGGTTTAGGTTACTGCTGTGGCTCAGGTTCGATCCCTGGCCCAGGAACTTAAAGCATACCATGGGCATGGCCAAAAAGCAAAAAAAAAACAAAGCAAAACCACTAAATCTACTCCCCCCTTTGTAATATGTATTTGCTACAAATGTTTTGTAGTAGTTTCTTTACATGCTAAAGCAATACAGTTGTGATATCAAAATTTTACTGTTTTTTTTATAATGACTTTTATTTTTTCCATTATAGTTGGTTTACAGTGTTGTCAGTTTTCTACTATACAGCAAAGTGACCCAGTTACACATACATATATACATTCTTTTTCTCACTTTATCCTTTACTCTTGTTTTTGTAGTTTAATCGGTAGTGGACAGGAAATAATTTTTATAGAAAAATTCTGAATTGTTCCTCTGAGCAAGGAATGCTTACTGGTGTGATAGAGAAAACAGCATTCCCGCTTCTGTCCAGAGGTAAAGACTGTCTTCAGCTCAGATCCCTAACCCTGAGTCCTCCAGTGGGTGGTTTAAAAAAGGGGCAGAAAGCAATTTCTCCTTTCCAGTGCGGTGGAGAACAACCAAATGGAGCTGACAGAATAAGAGTACAGAGCACTCAGGTCACAGAACCCTGAGTAAATGGACAAATTAGTGTTTTCTACCTGTGAGGGGAGACAAAGTACCTTGGCAGTGGCGCCATAAAATTGAATTTAAAGGAAATGTCATGCAGTTGGGTCAGCAAAGGCTAAAAGATTTTCTTCCAATAGTAAACTAGTCCCTGACCTGTGTTAAGGAGTAAGATTCCAACCCAGACAGCTGTACAACAAGAATGGCCTCCACACAGAATAGTACACACAGAAGAGGAATGGCGCCTCAAAAAGCATCCTGGCAAAGCAGAACAGAGCCTTTAGCCACACTGGTTAAGAGGTTTGCAACTGTCCCTAAGGCGGAAGCACTGGAAATTATTATTATTTTTTTGTAATCATTTTTATTTTTTTCCATTATAGCTGATTTACAGTGTTCTGTCAATTTTCTGCTGCACAGCAAAGCCCTGGAAATGATGATGCAGATTCCTATGTATATCCTTGTAGTTGCTTGCATGCAGGCTTCTTACATCCAAGCATGAAACTGCACTCACAGCTCTCACTATACTGAGTGAGTTCTTCAGTTGCCTTTGGTTGCCTTCTTAAAATCCCAAATTAAAAATCTCTCCAGCTGACTGAGGTGGGTAAAATTCAAAGTGGACAAGATGAAGGACTTTCAGAAAGCCTCTTCCATCCAGATGTTTGGCACATTACACTTCTCTAGAACAAATGGCTTCTGGCTGGCTGGTAGACTTATGATCCTCCAAGAATAACCAGCTGGCTATTAAATTTCCTCACTACTACCTCAGTGAGATTATGACATCACATATAAAGCAGCCAATCATCTCCTTCCTTCTTCCCTTCTGTGCCTCCTTCCTCCCTCCCTCCCTCCCTCTCTTCCTTCCTTCCCTTTTCGTTAGCAGTTCAGTTTAGCAAACATTTATAGAGGGCCTAGAATGTGCCACCTGCTGTGCTGAGGAATTAAAGCTAAAGAAACCTTTGCTCTTTTCTTTAAGATGCTCACAAGCTTATATAGGGGCAGACAGATAAGTAGAATATAGTGAAATAACTGCAACAATATCAACATGTCTAACATTAGAGAAAGCACAAAGAAGAGAGTGGTGAGCTTTGAAGGGCTGAGGAGGTTACAAAGAGTTTGTGAGTTTGAGCTGGGTTTAAATTTACTAAAAGTGCAATTATAGAGAATACCCTTGTTTACTTCCTGGAGGTTAAGTATATTAGTTATTCCAGCAAGCGTGAAGAATAAATTGTATGCAAGATCTGGCCTGGCGTTTCCGTTGTGGTTCACTGGGTTAAGAATTCAACTAGTATCCATGAGGATATGGTTTTGATCCCCGGCCTCACTCAATGGGTTAAGGATCTGGCGTTGCTGTGAGCTGTGGTGTAGGTTGCAGACTCGGCTAGGATCTGGTGTTGCTGTGTCTGTGGGTAGGCAGGCAGCTGCAGTTTTGATTGGACCCCTAAGCCTGGGCTCCCATATGCCTCAGAGTTGGTCCTAAAAAGCAAACAACAACAAAACCCAAACTTTGGCTGACTGAGTAATGCTTTCAGAATTGAGGCTTGACCCGAAGTGAACCATAAACCAAAAATTGAAACAAAGGGCAAGATTTGCTCAATCTCAACCATGACCAATATATTAAGAAAAAAAGAAAAAAAAGTGTTAAAAGAATATCAGAACTGCAAGAGATCTTATAGCTCACCTAGTTCATATTTCCCATTATACAGATGGAAAAAAATGAGGCTCAGAATGATTAAGGACTTATGTGAAGTCACAAGAAATTAACTGGCAGAGTGTGACACAAAGCAAGAAGTATCCATGTTCTAAGTGCATTGTTCCTTTGACTTCTTCAAGATACCTGCAAAGTGTACCAGAAAAGAGGATTTAATTTTCATCTTTTCTTCTCAAAAAATTGTCTACTTGATAATATCCTAAAATAATTGAATTGGGACAAATTTAGAGCACCAAAGTATTCTCCAAATAGAATCTTTACTTATCTGATATTTTCTTTCATATATTTTGAGCCCGTCGGGCCACAGCAAGAACTCCTATAATAGACTTTAAAAATAGAATCTCAGCCTTGTTGAGTGCATGCTTATAATTTGAAGCATATGGATGCTTCTTTAATCAGCAACATCTGCTACTGGCATCCCAGGCACTGACTCTGTCTTCAGTTGACTGCTGTCCTGCTCCCATCAAAAGGTCTGAGGAAGGGATTATGATTAAGGGCACTTATGAGGATGCTCACTTATTCCTAAGGTGTGGAAGTTCTAAGCTTGTATCAAGTAACATCATCAGAGAGCTAAGAAATGGAGTGTCAATTGCTTGGCCCTTTCTTTGTTGGCCTGTGTTCTAGTGTTATCCCCTTGGCATTGATCAAAGGTGACCTTAGGAAACAGTCACATCAAGATTGTTTCTGTATTTTCCTTAAAAAAGGAGGGGAAATGGTTTATTAAGGGCACCTTCATCCATAATGCTCTATACTCTTTGGTAAAGAATAAACATATTTTTTTTGGCTTTTTAGGGCCTCATGTGCAATATATGGAAGTTCCCATGCTAGGGGTCAAATCAGAACTGCAGCTGCTGGTCTATACCACAGCTACAGCAACAAAGGATCCAAGTCATGTCTGCTACCTACACTACAGCTCACGGCAACACTGGATCCTTAACCCACTGAGCAAGGATAGGGATAGAACCAGTGTCATCATGGATACTAGTTGGGTTCACTACTACTGAGCTATGATGAGAATTCCAATAATAAACATATTTAGAAATGGTCCCAGAAAAAAATGTGTTTTCATTCAAAGAAATGATACGTATACTTTTAAAATCAAATAATAATACCACTCATTTTCCTTTTTGCCTTGACTGCCGCAAAACCCAGAAATAAATGTAAAATAAGGCTCAATTTTAGCATTTATGCTTAAATTGGGGGCATATTTGCTTTTTCCATTAAAAATTTCTAAATATAAGGATGATATTTGGGAAACTAAGATGAAAAAATCAGTAAATAGAATTTTTTCTTTATGAATTCAAAGTATTTTAAGCAGCTCTTTTTCTCTTTTGAGAGATAGGACTTTGCATAACATTTTAATGAATCCTAAATGCTGGAAAAGATGTAGAGAAACAGGCCTCATATTTCTGGAAAGCAATTTGACCGTTTGTATCATGAAAGTTTAACGTTACATACATGATAACCTAACAAATGAAATCTGAATTTCATATAGAAATCACACCTAAAAATATGCCAGAAGTAAAAGCTAAGATAAAAGAAAAAAAAAAAGGCATTACCTTCGTGGCTCATCAGTTAATAAAGCTGATTAGGATCCATGAGGATGTGGGTTCAATCCCTGGCCTTGCTCAGTGGGTTAAGAATCTGGCGTTGCCATGAGCTGTGGTGTAGGTTGCAGATGTGGCTCAGATCCCTTGTTGCTGTGATGTAGGCTGGCAGCTGTAGTTCCCATTCAACCCTTAGCTAGCCTGGGAACTTCCATATATGGAGAGTGCGGCCCTAAAAAAAGCAAAATAAGATATTTTCTACAGGTCTTTTACTGTAGGCCATCTCAGATCCTCTTTTGGAAGTTTCTTTTGGAGGGGATAAATATTGAATAAATATGTCAAACTTTCCCTTTGTTTGAGTCCTCCAGAGCTATGCTTCTTTGTTGTTGGTGAGCACCCAGTTCCTACTATGTGCTAGAGTTCTATGGGAACTAAGAAGTGCATAGAATGACTGCAGGCCTGAAGGGCTGTGAATCTAGCTGGGGGCTAACTAAACTCTGGTAGTGTATTCTAAAGTGATTTCAAAGACCCATTCTATCCTAAGACTCTGTAAGTCTATTAAAATAGCAATATGAACATTTGATCAAAGCATATTCTGTTTGGAATTGGCTTAAATATTGATATCTTGGAGTTCCCACTGTGGTACAGTGGGTTAAGGATCCAGCAGTCTCTGCAGTGGCTCAGTTCCCTGCTCAGGCATGGGTTCTATCCTCAGCCTGGCACAGCGGGTTAAGATCTGGCATTGCCATAGCGACGGCATAAGTTACAGAGGACAAAAAATTTTTTTATTGATGTTTTGACTAACACTTTTTTCTGAATGTAGTTTTTCGGTAACTTTGTTTCTCAGTAAGTTTTCATAAAAACAGTTTGAGTTCATGGAAAGTTGAAGTCTGGAAAATCAGAAGAGTATCAAGGAACAAATTTAAAACATCCATAATCATGCCTTGGGTTCATGTTGCATAATGTAACACAATATATATAATTTGGTGTCCTGCTTTTTTCACTTAACATTATACATTAAGAATTCCCAGATACTAAATGTTCTTCAATAATAAGATTTTCTGTTGTGAAACATTTCATTGATGATTTGCTCAAGCATTACCCTATTGTTGATTTATATTTTTGCAACCTAGTTTTCTCAAATATAATACTTTGACCTACATTAGTAGTAATAGTGATCATGGCATTTAGGAAGCACTTGCTCTATGTCAAGGACTGTGCTAAGTACTTCACATGAATGATCTTATTTAGTCTCTAGTAATCCTGTGAAGTAAGAACTATTGTCCCTTGTTTACAGATGATATAAACAAGAATTAGAGGTTAGTGAAAATGCCGACAGCAAGGAAGAGGATTTAATCCTTAATCTGACAGTTTGGCTTTTAATCATAAGTAAATAGCACTGTTCAAAGATTCCAGTTGCTTATTAAAATGTGCAATTTTTGGTCCTAAATTAAGAAATCTATGAGATTCTTCTCCATTCCCTTTCTCCTCCTGTATTTTCTTTTAAAGGAAGAAAGTCTCTAATGAATATTTAGTGGTTTTTAAAACTTTAATAATTGTTATTGCACTATGATAAAATAATATGTATATACTGTGAATGAGTCACTACAATAAGTCTAATTAACATCCATTACCCCACATAGTTACAAGTTTTTTTTTTTCTTGTGATGAGGACTTTTTTTTTAATTTTGCATTTTTTTTTTTTTTTGGCGGCGGGGTGTGGGGGAAACACTTGCAGCATATGGAAGTTCCCAGGCTAGGGGTCAAATCGGAGCTGCGCCTGCCTACCTACATACACCACAGCCACAGCAACGCCAGATCCTCGATCCACTCAGCGAGGCCAGGAATTGAACCCACAACCTCATGGTTACTAGTCGGATTCTTTTCCTTTGGGCCACTAGGGAACTCTGTGGTGAGAACTTTTATAGTTGGTATTTTGGGGTCCACAGAAGGTAATGGGAATATAGGCACCAGAAATGAGCCTTTGATTTTTGAGGACAATAAAACCGCTGGAATTAAGAGGAAAAATAAGGTGGTGAAAACTCCAAATTTTACTACAGTTGGACACATGCAATGTTAAATAAATTCTTAAGTAACTGAAAAAAAAAAGGAGATCTGGATTAAACTAGCTAGCTGACTAGCTAGCTGAGGCCCCGCTCCACCTGCACTTTTTAATGAATAGATAAGGATGATTTGCAGTCTTTACATCACCTGATGGCGTAGAAAATAACGGTTCTAAAGTGCTTAATGATGGTTGAAATGGTTTCATTTGTTAAAGTAGTTCCAGCTATCACCGTGGTGTAACACACCATTTTGAAATGGCGCCAAAACGGGTCTGAACAGAACTTGCACAAAGTCTCAATGCGAGAATTTATAATTAAATGAAATTTTAGGGTGCTCAATGATTCTAAAAATTGACCAAATCTTGATTAAACCTGATTTTTAATTTGTGAACATCCTGGAGTTAAAGTCTATTTCTACCTGGGCGCCCACCAAATGAGGAATTAAAGGCTTGAGAAGTGAAAGAATAAAGGAAGGAGCCAACTAGGTGTTTTCCTCAGAGCGTAACCAAAAACGTCTAGGGAGAAATAACCTTTGCTTTTCTAGACGAGGCCTTCCGCTGCACACCATCCCAAAGTGCGGGCGCGTCTTAGTCCATTAGGGGACCCGGCCATCCCGAGTCTTAGCATCTTCCAGCCCCGGGCCCAACTCGGAGTCTCAGTTAGCACCGGGCACCCTCGCTTTCGGCCACCAGCAGCACCATCACCAGCAGCAGGAGGAAGAAGAGCAGTAGCAGGAGGAACAGCGACATGGCGCTCCCTGGTGGGTGCCCGGGACCCCTTGGGGGCGGCAGGAGGGCGACCGGGCGGGAGGCGGGTGGAGGACGCAGCGCAGGCTGGGCGGAGGCGCCGGCGTTGCCAGGACGCGGGCCGCGCGAGTCCCTAGCAGCGGTCAGCTCACGTCAAGGTTTGTTTAATAATCGCCAGGGTATTTATGGTCATGGTTCCGGGCGGCCGCGGGGGAGCCCAGAGACCGCGCGGGGCAGCGAATGAGGCGCGGTGGCCGTGGCCCAGGGCACCTCCTCCCGGTTTCCCGAACCCTGCCAGGTCCGACCCGAGGGGGAGGATGGAAACACCAGCAGCGCTCTGAGCCCCTCAGGAAGATAACACCCTTCCCACCACACCACCCCGCGGTCCACGAGTCCATCTCTCAGAGCCGGGCCGAGCGGAAGAACGAGCGATGGCTGACAACTTGAGGAAACTGGTCTCCAATGAATCTTTACGGTCGATGCAGGACAAGCTAGAGAACTGGCTGAGGGAGTACAACGTGAGTCCGGGTGGGAGACCCTCGGAGTTCTCCCGCACTTCCAAGCATAACCCTCGGTCGGGGTGGGGTGGGGTGGCCGCTTTGCAAAGCCTCAAGCTGGAGACCCCTGGCGGGTACTCCATGTCGGTCCCGCATCTCGGGGAAGGGAAAAACTGCGGGTTCCCCTTGCTCAGCCGGCGGAGTGGAGGCCTCAGCCGGCGGAGTGTAGGACTCAGAGTCGGGCAAGAGGGCGCGCGTTAGGCAGAGCGGTAGTCAAGGACGCCGGCGGCCCTAGCAACGGCAAAGCCCCGCGAGCCTCCCGGGTCTGGGCAAGCCTGCCACTCTCCGTCTCGTGCCCTCCTCCAATCCACTCCTGTACCCCTGACTCGAAGTATTTTTTACGACACCCCTCCTCCTGCCTTTCCGCCAGTCTCCCACCCTGAGGATAACTAGTGATTGTATCAGAATGGCTTTGTGTAATAATACACCCAGGAGCTAGTCCCTAGAAGTCAATGAAACAGACACTTGTCGACTTCGTGCGTTTCACTTGTGTGCTGGTCCCCATGGCAAATAAGACACAGATTCAACGCTGGGGCAGAATTCAGAAGGCCTGTTGCCAAGGCATTGCTAAGCTAATATTCTGTCATCAAACCAGAAGTTTGTTCAGACCTCAGTAATACCCACCTCCACTCTGGATCCCACTAATCTCCCCCACCCAGAAAGTAAAACCCCAGTGCTGAATTTGCCTTACTCCGTTGGTCCGCCTAGAAACGGAGAGTCCTATTCTTGCATAGCACCTAGAACAAGGAGGTAGGAAGAACTGGGGACTTGGAATCAGCACCCCTTGCTTCCAGGTCTGACTCTGCATAGAACTAGTTGAATCATGTGGGGCAACTTCTTTAATCTCTCAGGTCTTGGGTCTCAGTACGTCCTCTGCACAATGGAAGACTGGAATTAGATGCTGTGTAAAATTCCTTTTTGGATCTCAATTTTTAAAAAAATCTATATCAGCTTGTTTCTGAAGTCCTACTGGGAAAAATGCAACCGACTGCCGTCAAAAATCCATGGGCTTTCCCATTCACCCTCTAACTAGGGCTCCTGGGAGGAAGCGAGCGCAAAGCACAGCTACAGCTTTCTGCTTAGCCTTCCTTCCTAGTGTTCACCTGCTTTGCCCACGTGTAAAGAACCAGAGCTGACTGTTCCTTCACCATCCAGATTGCAGGAACATTAAAATTCACCTCCGCCATAAAGCCATGGGTTCCCACCCCCACCCCAACCCCCTTTAAAAGTGCCTCCTTGTTACCTGGTCTCAGAAGGTGGAGAATAAAATCCTAATACATGTATTCACCCTTTTTAAAACTACCTCTTACAAAAAAACGTTTTACTCTCCCTGTGACCTGAATAAATTCTGAATATTAAAAAGTATATTCATAAGACAACTTTGAACACAAATGACACTAATAGTGGCCTGTCCAAATTCAGTTTAGAAACTACCTGTATGCCAAAGTTTATTGTACTTTTCCCTTCTAATAGTGATGCATCCCATTCTTCCGTTCTCATTGAAATCACTTCAGTCTAGATTCTTCACCCAGCCGGCAATAGGGTTGCCTTGCCCTTTCTAGGCCTGATAGATAACGGCCATGTTCACTATCTATATGTCTATATCTATTTCTGTATACCTATATCTGCATTGTCCAATAACTCAAGCAGAAGAAAAGGCCATATATTCCTCTAGAATTGGGAATCCAATTAAAGTTATTCCTCTGGGAAAATGTTGTTTTCATTTTTTTTTTTTTTTTGTTTTTTTAGGGCTGCACCCACCGCATATGGGGGTTCCCAGGCTAGGGGTCAAATTGGAGCTGCAGCCGCCGGCCTATGCAACAGCCACAGCAACACTGGATCTGAGCTGCGTTTGCGACCTATACCACAGCTCCCAGCAACACCAAATCCTTAACCCACTGAGCGAGGGCAGGGATCAAACCTGCATCCTCATGGATGCTAGTCAGATTTGTTTCTGCTGAGCCATTACGGGAACTCCCCAGTACTTGGCCTTTAAAACCTGGATTCTACTCGAGGTTCAGGGACAGGTTGATAACTTGCAGAATTGTTTTCTTCCGTTTGTGGTTAGTGAGAATGTTGGTGAAAGAGCCACATAGAATTTCCTTTCATTCCACTAAGGACTGACCCAATGATTAAGAGTTTAATATAATACTTTCCACAAATGGTTGTGTAGCTTCTGGCACGTGTAAAAGTTTGAGTTAGACACTCTGTTCACACTTGCTGCATTAATGCATTCAACAATTTTTTTTTTTTTTTCAAAATTGCGATGTGCCGATGTGTGCTAGGTGCTGGGAATACAATGCCAGCTGCATTTATTTATTTATTTATTTATTTATTTAGCTTTTTAGGGCCGTACCCGTGGCATATGGAAGTTCCCAGGCTAGGGGTCAAATAAGAACTACAGCTGCTGGACTACTCCACAGCCACAGCAATGCAGGATCCGAGCTGTGTCTGTGACCTACACCACAGCTCACAGCAACGCCGGATCCTTAACCCACTGAGCGAGGCCAGGGATTGAACCTACATCCTCATGGATACCAGTCGGATTCGTTTCTGCTGAGCCACCAGGGGAACTCTGTGTCAGCTGCATTTTAAAGATGAACTTCCAGAGGATGAAGGATGGAGGAAACAGCATCTGCACAAAGCAGGGAGCTATGAAAAAGCTAGCATGCCTGGGAGAACTGGCGATATCTCTGGGCAGGGAGCGGACTAGGAAGAGGCCGAGGAGATAGGCTGGTAGGAGCCAGAGGATGGCGGGCTCTGAGCGCTCTGTTAAGGAGTTTGGACTTTAGCCTGAGCGCAGTGGGGAAAAACTGAAGGCCTGGTGCAAGGAGGAGATGTGCATGGATTGTGTTCAGGGCAGTTTGTGCTAGCTGTTTATGATGGAAAAACTGGAAACCGTAGGGAGGACGGATGGGGCTGAGTGATACTTTAGGCAAGAGATGATGTGAATCAGCTCCTTATTCAGCCATAAAAAAAGAACAAAATAATGCCATTTGCAGCGACATAGATGGAACTAGAGACTCTTGTACTAAGTGAAGTAAGTCAGAAAGAGAAAGACAAATGCCATATGATAGCACTTATTTGTGAAATCTAATATACGGCACAAATAAACGTTTCCACAGAAAAGAAATTCATGAACTTGGAGAGCAGACTTGTGGTCGCCAGGGGGTAGAGGGAGGGAGTGGGATGGACTGAGAGTCTGGAGTCAGTAGATGCGAACTGTTGTGTTTGGAGTGGATAAGCAGTGAGATCCTGCTGTATAGCTCAGGGAACTCTGTCTGGTCACTTATGATGAAATATGATGGAAGATAATGTGAGAAAAAGAATGTGTATATGTGTGACTGGGTCACTTTGCTGTACGGTAGAAATTGACAGAACATGTAAACCAACTATAATGGAAAACATAAAAATCATTAATTAAATAAAAAAGAATCAGCTCCTTGTCATCTACTCTGACACATTTAGTCAACAAGGTCAAAGGCTCTGAGGATGATCTTTACGGTTTATGTGAGAGTGTGTGGGTCCAAATGCCTTCAGCTTATCAAGCAACATCTATATGGTTTTACTGGCCAGTTCTGCCAATCCTTTCTTACCTATGCAGAACTGGAATCTGATTACCTAATCAGTCTATTGAGATGGCAAGATGAGAAGAAGAATTGACCTCCTTGCTACATTAGCAGTACCTGGAGAAGGTCAGCTCTGGGCTGAAGCTCTCCCACTGAGATGCTTTTGTTTCAGAGTCATGTGGCCCAGGGAGTTAATTTTGGTCAGATGCTCTTACTGATGCTTATTTATTACTTTTTAAAGTGTACTCTATGGAGAAGTGGGAAGAGCTTACCATGCCCTTGATAACCCCATCCCTAAGCTAGGACAGGATTGCATTTTTTCTTTCTTCCTTCCTTCCTTCCTTCCTTCTTTCCTTCTTTCCTTCCTTCCTTCCTTCCTTCCTTCCTTCCTTCCTTCCTTCCTTCCTTTCTTTCTTTCTTCTCTCTCTCTCTCCCCTTCCTTCCTTCCTTCTCTCTTTCTTTCTTTTTCTTTTTGCGGCCGTACCTGCGACATACGGGGGTTCCCGGGCTAGGGGTCTAGTCGGAGCTGTAACTGCCGGCCTTCGCCACAGCCACAGCAACGCAGGCAGGATCCAAGCCATGTCTGTGTACACCACAGCTCACGGCAACACCAGATCCTTAGCCCACTGCACGAGGCCGGGAACTGAATCTGTGTCCTCATGGATGCTAGTTGGGTTCTTTACCGCTGAGCCACTATGGGAACTCCCAATCTCTTTTTTTATAGTTCTTATCTCCTTGATGTCTCTGCAGCAATTGACACGTCTTATCTAATTTTATAGCTTGACTGCTTCCCAGATGTTGATGACTCACAAACCTCACCAGACTCACTCTCTAATCCAGACTATCTGGTCTGCTTCTGCCAGATTAATTTTTTTTTTTTGTCTTTTTAGGGCCACACCTGTGGCATACGGAAGTTCCCAGGCTAGGGGTGGAATCAGAGCTGCAGCTGATCCTGTCATTGCTATGCTAAGTCGCTCACTCACTTGCTCACTCATTCATCAGATACTGTTGGGCCCTTCAGTGTGGTATGGATACTAGTGAAGACTGATACAAACATGAGAAAGAAAAAGTATTTTTTTTAGAAACCCTCTTAGTCAAATCAAAACCAAAGCAAAATGAAAAAATTTGTAGTCTTTTTGGGAAAAGGGGCTAGAAGGATAAAACAGAAAAAGAAATGGTTGCAACAAAAAGAAATGTTTTGACAGAGCTAGTCACCAGGTACTGTTTCCCAGGCACGGAAAATAAACCAATGGCTCCGCCTCTGTTACGATGAGTCTTTTCCACCCAAACTTCTTACCGGGCCTACAGGGCCCTCCGGGACCTATCCTGCCAGCCTCTCCGGCCACCTGTCCTCTGCCACGTGCACCCACTTCTGGTTCAAGGTTGCCGGACTCGTTCCTGCTTCCTGCCCTTGGGCCTTTGCTGTTCCCCCAGCCCGGCCTGCTCTTTCTCTGTGCTCCGCATCTGCGGCTTAGCACCAAGGCCTCCTCCTCAGGGAGGCCTCCGTGATTGCCCTTCTCATTCACTCTTTGTCACATCATTCAAACCCCACTAGTATCCATGAAGATGCGGGTTCGATCCCTGGCCTCACCCACTGGGTTAAGGGTCCGGCGTTGCTGTGAGCTGCTGCGGAGGCTGTAGACGCAGCTTGGATTCCATGTGACTGTGGCTGTGGCATAGGCCAGCGGCTGCAGCTCCAATTTGACTGCTAGCCTGGAAACTTTCATATGCTTCAGGTCTTTTTTGGTCTAAAAAAAAAAAAATAGAAAGGAAAAAAGGGAATTAAGAAAAAGAGTGTGGGCTCTGAAACCAGGTATCAGTTATGAGATTTTCCTAGCTGAGTAACCTTGCCCATGTTATTTGACCTTTCTGCGTCTCAGTTTCTAAATCTGAAGATGAGGACGGGGACAATGGCTCTCCTGTCTCCTTGGGTACGATTGTGTGGATTAACTGAGTTCACGTCTGGAAAGCGTTAACAATGCCTTGCACTTAAGAGATAGGTAATAAAGCCAAAGTGAGTGAATCGTCTTATTTTCATTCGTTCATCCAATACATATCGAGCTTGAATATGCAGAGACTATCAAATGCCCGGCTGGTAGTGCAGCAGTGAACGGCCAGGCAGGGCCTCTGCCCACAAGACCTGACTGTGTGTCTGAACCATTACCTTGTTGACACAGATCTGCATTTTACTTGCAAACTTCTGCCTAGAGGGCATCTAAACCTTTCCTCGTCATTCCGTTTTCTATGTCCCACTTCCTGCCTTGGGATTTCTAGTGCCCATGGGCCACTCACTGCTGGTGCCTGATTATGGCTTGAGATGACACATAAATCCCTGCCTTTTTACACCCACGCAATTTGCTACTTGTAGTTGTGTTCATTCTTTTAGAGTTAGAATTGGTGAGACGTTTGTAAGGAGGAAATGGTGAAAGGTCACCAGAGACAGCAAAAGCAGAAACATAGCTGAAATGTCTACCTCTTGGCTTCTTCTGGGGACAGACTTGCCCCAGGTCTGCCTAATTTCTTCTCGCCTGCCTTTCACTTCATTTCGGAAGCCTTCCCTGACTTTCTAAGACTCTGGAATAGGCTTGTGCTCTTCCCTGAAATAAGACATTATTCCACTGCAGGGTAGCCATCTCCTCCACTGGTCTGCATTGCCTGTGGGCTAGGCTATCTTTCTGGTCTTATGCTCCATTGTACCTTTAACCCAGCGGTACCTTCTTGTTGTTAACAAATAGTGCTCTTTCTGCACATGTTGAACTTAGGTAGAGGATAAGAACCAATAAAGTGGGTGAATTAGGAGGCAGTGATTTGTATTGTGTTACAAAAAGTCTATTTACCTTTTTTTTTTTTTTTTTTTGCTTTTTAGAACTGAACCTGTGACGTATAGAGGTTCCCAGGCTAGGGGTTATCAAATTGGAGCTACAGCTGCCAGCCTACACCACAGCTACATCAATGCCAGATCCGAGCCGCATCTCGACCTACACCACAGTTCATGGCAATGCTGGATCCTTAACCCACTGAGCGAAGTCAGGGATCAGACCCACAACCTCATGGTTCCTAGTCAGATTCATTTCCATTTCACCACAATGGGAACTCCAGAGGTCTTTATAAAGGAATTTTTTTGCTGGATTCCATTGAATAGGGAGTGGGGGTTATTACTATAAAAGCAACTCTCAAATTTCAGTGATTTAGTGCCCACCAAAAAAAAAAAAAAAACCTTTCTCCACTATGTCACAGTTCAGTTACCAGCCTTCTAAATCCTATGGCTTTGAGTTCCCGCTTTGGCACAGTGGGTTAAGAATTCGACTGCAGTGGCTTAAGGTCACTGCAGAGGTACAAGCTCAATTCCTGGGCAGTGGGTTAAAGGAGCTGGCCATTGCTGCAGCCTGCAGTGTAGGTCACAGCTGAGGTTCAGATTCAACCCCTGGCCCAGAAGCTTCCATATGCCATGTGCAGCCATAAAAAATAAATAAATCCCGTGGTTCCACCGTCCCTTATGTCCTTGGGGTCCTCTGTTGCATCCTCTGCATTTGGCAGATGCGGAGAGAGAGAAAGAAGAAAATCACTCAGGACAGTCACCCATCACTTCCCATCCCATGGATCGGAAGTGGGTTACATGGCCACACCACCTGCTAGGGAAGCTGAGGAAAGTGGTCTGGCTGGGTGCCCGGGGAAGTGTGTTTTGATGAGCACACAGCAGCCTCTGCCCCAGGAGCATACCGGAGCCAGGTGGCCCTTGTGAAAAGTGAGGTGCCTGGCCACCTGCAGTGGGTCCCAGGGTCAAGGAGCTGCACTGACATCTGCTGATCTGGCTTTGCAGAACAACTCATGTGATCAAAATCTAAATCATTGCCTCGAACTCATTGAACAAGTTGCCAAAGTGCAGGGACAGCTCTTTGGGATCCTCACCACGGCAGCCCAAGAAGGTGAGACGTGACCCCTGCATTCCCCTCCAGTTCTCCCTTCTTTGCTTTCTGTCGTCTGTCGCTTCTTGGTGCTCTCTGGCTGGGCTGGTGTGGCTGGGTTTCTCTCACTGACCTGATTGGTGGATTTCTTCCAGGAGGACGTTACGATGGTGTGGAAACCATCAAGTCGCGCCTTTTGCCTTGGCTGGAAGCCTCCTTTACTGCCGCCTCCCTGGGAAAACCTGTCGACAGCCAGGTCCCCTCTCTACAGGTAGGGATGCTAAAGGCTTTTGGTACCTGATCTGGAACCTCTGGGAACTCAAACGTGTTAAGATATGGTTTTCACCTAGTGAGGGGTTCAACTCCTGTTAGGGAATTGGGACACAGGTATTCAAGGTGAGTCTCTATATCACAGTAATCTGTGGCATGATGGGTTCAATTTTCTCTTAAGACAGATCAGCATCGTGGAGTTCCTGTTGTGGCTCAGCGGTTAATGAACCCGACTGGCATCTGTGAGGACGCAGGTTCAATCCCTGGCCTTGCTCAGTGGGTTAAGGATCCGATGTTGCCGTGAGCCATGGTGGAGGTTGCAGATGTTGCTCGGATCTGGCGTTGCTGTGGCTGTGGTGTAGGCCAGTGGCTGCAGCTCCAATTAGACCTCTAGCCTGGGAACCTCCATATGCCGCTACATCCATGCCGCTCACACCCCTATTGAGATAAAAAATCATTTCCTTCCCTTCTGAGCATTTCCTTGTGCCACTTCCCAGTCCCTCCCTCTAACCTCATGGCAACCACTCTTCTGACTGTTATCATTCTAGGTGAATTTCGCCCACATGGGAACTTCGGGAAAAGGCAACCGTACATTACATGCCCTTTTATGCTTGATGTCTTTTGCCCAGCATAATGTTTTTGCAGTCGTGGCGCAGTGGAAACAAAGCCCACTAGGAACCATGAGGTTGTGGGTTTGATTCCTGGCCTCACTCTGTTCATATGGTTTCCTGTATTCAGACTGTTTTAATTTATGTATCATTCCAGGACACGTTTGATAAGGAGAGACAAAAAGAGTCTGTTTTTCGGGATCGGAACCTACAGCTAGATGCTGATTTGAACGCAACTCGTAATCAACTCAGCCAGGTTCAAGATGAGTAAGAGGAATGCAAATTATCTTCTTCCCCAAAGAACTGCTTGTTCTGAACCTAATTTTTAAAGTTTGAAAGGAAAATGATGGCTCGTGTGAAATGCAAGACGTTTGCAAATAAGTAATATGATGTGTGTGTGTGGTGTGTGTGAAAGAGAGAGAGAGAGAGCGCGAGAGTGTGCTGGGATTCAGTGTCTTTGAATTTGGGGACAGGATTTCCCCATCCTGTGATCCCATCCCTGGGGCTCCTTCCTCTCCAGAGGCCCACTGTCAGACCGTATTTATAAAAGAGAAAGATTGTTACATGAAATTCTATCTTTGGGGAGGAACATAAGAAAAGATGCAGAAGGGGAAGGGTTAAAGAGGGTGAAAAATCAGGTAAAGAGACAAAAGTAAGAGAAAGAGAGCAAAAGTAAGATGCCCAAGCAGGCTGCATCTCTGTCAGTTGTACTCATTTATTTATATATAGGCCTAACTGAGAACAATTCGAGTGGATTCATTTTTAGATATAAAAATATTTTTTGGAGTTCCCCTTGTGGCGCAGTGGAAACAAAGCCCACTAGGAACCATGAGGTTGTGGTTTCGATTCCTGGCCTCACTCAAAGGGTTAAGGATCCAGTGTTGCCAAAAGCTGTAGTGTAGGTCGCAGAGGCGGCTCAGATCCTGCGTTGCTGTGGCTGTGGTGCAGCTCCGATTCGACCCCTAGCCTGGGAACCTCCACATGCCATGGGTGCAGCCCTCCCCGTCCAAAAAAAATTAAAAAATAAAAATATATTTTTAAAAAGTTAAGCAGTATCAGGCGGTGACAGATCTCAGATGTACAGTGTGTGCGAAGCCAGGATAGCAAGCTCAAGGAATCACCAGAAAGAAGAATGCAAACTTTGGGTTTGTCCTTGAGGCAGATAGACAAATGTGATGAAATGGCTTTCAACATACCTAATACAAATCCATCAGCAAGGTGTTTCTCCTGCCGCAGCATTGCTCCGTGGCTGACGCTAGGGGGCAGCAAGGGATTCTTTTTTCACTAGTTAAGGCTTGTGGTAGAGCGGGGTGTGGCTTTCCACCTTGTCCTCTGATGAGATTTCCTTTGAGGAAAATCTCTCTCTATTGATTGATTTAGGTCTGGAGTTCTCATCGTGGCTCAACAGGTTAAGAACTGGACATGGTGTTCGTGAGTATGTGGGTTTGATCCCTGGCCTCGCTCAGTGGGTTAAGGATCTGGTGTTGCTGTGAGCTGTGGTGTAGGCTGCAGAGGCAGCTTGGATCTGGCATCGCTGTGGCAGTGGTGTAGGCCGGATTCGACCCCTAGCCTGGGAAAATCCATATGCCGCAGGTGTGGCCCTAAAAAGCAAAAATAAAAAAAGAAAAGAAAAGAAAAGTTTTGCCTGATTATAAAAGTAATATGTATTTCCTTCTTAAAATACATATAACAAATTAAAGTATAAAGATGAAAATCATCTGTTATTTCATGGCTGTTAACATTTTGGCATATTTCACTCTAGACATTTTTCCTTGTATGTGCTTGCTCACGTGTGCGTGTGTGCACACACACACACTCACAAATGCACATGCACTCACCCATTCATTATTTCTAATTGGAATCATTGTCAATGCAGTTTTACAGCGGCAGCAGTCAAAATTTACAAATGTAATGTGCAAAAAGCATAATTCCTCTGAATTTCGATGTCTTATTTCAACTAATATGAATTGATTTGGAGGGGGCTAAGGAGGAGACTTAAATCTGCTGCTTCTTTTCTGGTTTATCCGTGGTGCCTTTTGTGTAAATATTCAGTTAGTTCCAAGTTCAGACTTCTGTTAAGGGGTGGCTGCCCTCTCAGGCCCTCACTGCCCTCCTCCTTCCTTAGACGGGCCTGCAGGGGTGGAGGGATGCTTGCGTGTTCTCCTGGCGCTGGAGGAGAGGGGCTTTTGGTCTTGAATGGTCCTCTGGCTTCTTGCTGCCTTGGTTCCGCATGGGCGCTGCAGTCTTGGGCCGGCTCTGTGCATGGCTGGCTTTTTCTTGTCCTTCAGGTCTCAGCTTAAATGCGACTTTCACAGAGTCTGTGACCCCGATACACTGAACAGTCTTTCCTCTCCCCCTCCATTAACTCTCTTTCACAATAATCTAGGAATAGCACTTACTACAGGGTGGAATTTTGAAAAATTTGTCTGCATGTTTATGATCCACTAGACCTGGAAGTTTCCAAGGTTTACTGTCCTGTATTGCTGTTTGTTTGTTTGCTTGTTTATTTTTGTCTTTTTAAAGTTGTATTCTAGGCATGTGGCGGTTCCCAGGCTAGGGGTCGAATCAGAGCTGTAGCCTCTGGCCTGCGCCACAGCAACAGCAACGCGGGATCTGAACTGCATCTGTGACATACACCACAGCTCACAGCAATGCTGGATCCTCTCACTGAGCGAGGCCGGGGATCGAACCTGCATCCTCATGGATGCAAGGTAGATTCGTTTCTGCTGAGCCACAACAGGAACTCCTGTATTGGCTGTTCTGACACTTGTATCTTCAGCCTCCAGCATCATGCCTGGCACATAGTAAATTCTCAATAGCTTGTTCAATGAATGAACGCATCCATAAAAAAAAAATAAATGATGTATGTTAGCCTGCTTAAAACAATGCTTGTCACATGAATGTACCCCCTTTTCTTCTCTCTGTGTATCATCTAAGGGGGCCAAATGAGCATATATATATTTGCTTGTATGTATATGTGTTTATACAGGTATAGCATGTCTTGGGAAAAAAAAAAAAGATTACTGTTCATACCTTCTTCTTTCCTTGGTCTGTTTTCTTTTTCTTAAAAGTGAAAATGTTCATTTTCCTATGTGTACTTTAAAAAGTCTATAGCATATTCACATTTAAATTAAATCACAGCAATTTCCTTTCAGCCTCCAGTATCCCCATCATAAAGTTATTGCTATTTTATTTATTTTTTGTCTTTTTGTCTTTTCAGGGCCGCACCCGTGGTATATGGAGGCTCCCAGGCTAGGGGTCTAACAGGAGCTGTAGCTGCCAGCCTACACCACAGCCACGGCAACGCGGGATCTGAGCTGCGTCAGCTCACGGCAACGCCGGATTCTTAACCCACTGAACGATGCCAAGGATCGAACCCGCAACCTCGTGGTTCCTAGTCGGATTCGTTAACCACTGAGCCACGATGGGAACTCCTACCTTGGTTTTATTTTAGACTTTAGATATGTCATTCATTCATTCAGTTTTTGTTGTTGTTAGAAAAATCTACTATATGACAGGCACTATTTTAGGTACTGGAGGTAAAGAGATGAATAACAGAAAATCCTTGCTCTCAAGCAGTCCACAGTGTGTTTGGAATGAGACTGTAAATGTGGACAAGTGTTGGAGGAGCTCAGGAGAAGGGGAGACAAACTGTGAGGGTCTGGCGTGGCCTTTGGAGTGGGATCCATCGGTTGAGTGGGCGCTTGTTAGAGAAGAGGCTGGGATAGAATTTGGGAAATGTCACACCACAGCCTGTATTGTTTCACTGGGATCTGTGGGGACCCGACAGGGATCCTGTTGGCTCATGACTTCTCAGTCTGCCTCACTGTATAGGACAGGCTAGTGTTTGACCCTCTTCCACCCACACATAAGGAGGAGGAGGAAGCCTGGTGTGAATTTGGATGGCATTTCAATCTCTTAGCCTCAGAGCCACTGTGATGAAAGAGGCTTGATGTTGCAGGGCTGTAGGGTCAGGGGAGTCCGGGGACCTTGGCCAGCCTGTCATCTCTCACTGTACTAGGACAGCTTCATTGAGAACCATTGGCCTTCATCCGACGGCATCCATCACCATCTCATTTCTTTTAAACTTAGACCCAAAGCAATAGTACGACTCATTATGATTTGCCTGTAATGAGGAGAGAGCTAGAAAGGTACCACGACCAAGTTTGGTCGAACACTCAAAAAATCACTCTCAATGAATGGTGGAAGTCGGAGGCATGAAATACTGGTGGTTGAGTGTGATGGTGGAGGACTTTCTTTATAAGGTGGGCAAATGGCTTTTCTTATATTTAGTATTTAGTAAATATTTTTGTTTCAGTGAATCTGGGGATTGGGTGTAATTAGAGCAGATGAAGTAGGAGGGTGAGAGGAAGGAATTGAACGAGTTTCTTTGTCCTTTTCATTCTAGTATCAGTAATTGTAACTCAGTCTTTTAGGGGCAGTAGCTCTGTAATTTCTTTGTGTTTGATATTGAGAAAAGATGCTAGCATGTTTTTGCATACCAGCGCGCCATAATATTTGTAATATCATCTGATTGAATGCAGATGTCTCATAATTTGATCTTGTTTATGTGGAATTTATATCCTATGGCAAAAGTTCCCGAGAGAACCTATGCCTTTATTTAGAAAGTCTGCCGATTTTGGAAAATCTGTCTTTAGTTACTGATTTCTCTTACAGTCTGGCTGAAACTGAAAGGACTCTTGAAGAAACCAAGAACAGATCGGCCATATCCCTTTTGGCTGCAGAGGAGGAAATAAATCAGCTAAGAAAGCAGTAAGAAAAAAAAAATGACAGGAGTAATGCAGGCTGCTGATTAGCTTTTTGGGTGCTCCATTAAAATGTGAAAGGATCTGTCCAGAAGCAAAGAGGAAAGGCAGCAATATTTTTTATTAATGTTTCCTATATTGTTCTTACTACAAAACTATACTTATCTGCTACAGAAAATGTTCAAAGTACAACATAGTGAAAGTAACCTAAAACCTCTTATAATTTCAGAGCTATATTTGGTATTTCTTCCAATTAGTACATGAAAAATAAAGACAACGAAATAGAAGAATACAATTTTGGACCCCCTTATTTTCATTTAACATTATTTTTCACTCTTTACTAAGAAAAAAATAAAGCAGAGCTTTCCTTATCTGGGCATTTCCCTAATATTGAGTAATTACTTTGATGCCAGTTTTTATCATTGGAAATAACATTATGATCGTTTTTGCCGCAAATCTTAGTTTAGATTTCTGATCATTCTCTAAAGATAAATTTCTAAAAGGGGAAAATAAACACTGGTTCTTTAAAGTTACATTTTTTTTTAATCTTAACTTTGATTTTTCCCCCCTAAAAGAGCAAATGGGAGTTGCTCTCCTATATATAGTTGCCCATATATATAAATGCAAACACATATGTACACCTTATTACCTTTATACATGTCCCAGTTGTTCTGATGCCTTCAGGAACACCCATACGTTTTAGCCTGGAGTGCTATTCTCTTTTCCACTTCTTACTCCCCTTTAATCATCATTTTAATCTTTTATTTCCTACTTGATATAGCTTCTCAACTTCCTTGATAGTATCACCAACAATTCCGTGTGGCTCCAATTCTGTTCTCTGCTGATTCTAGGGCACTTTTAATTCTGCTGTTGCATTTTTAGCTTTTCTCCATCCTTCTTAATCTTACTCCTTCCCTTTGCTCCTTACACCGTTATCATTTTCTTCACAGCATGTTCTCTGATGACTTTTGCCCCTTTTATGGTGGCCACAGCCCCCATCTGTATTAATGAGGATGCCAATTTTATTTCTAAAGCCTTGCTTATTTTCCATAGTACAATTATATTCATAGGTCCACACTTCTGCTTCGTACTGTGGATGTTAATTAATTTCCACTGTAGTCCCCCAGCCCTCACAGGCCATCTGTTCAGAGAACCCAAGAGCTAGTGAAACTAGATTCTATCTTTGACCAGCTTCTGGACTAGGTTTTGGAGGTCACGTGCTTCCAGTGTTTTATGCAGTGAAGCAGTCCAGTATAGAACAGGATGACTCGGCTTTGGCTGGAGAATTTGCAACCTTGGCAGTTCTGCTCTTTGTCAATCTGTGTCTGTTCCTATGTATTTCCATCCACGTTTTCCAATGCAATAATGACACACTTATGTAGAGTAGCCTCGTTAAGTCCGCCAGTTGCTGCTTAGTACCTTTCCTCCATCCCTTCTCTGTCTATTTTCTTTCCAACATTTTTTTTCTGTTCAGGCTTAAAACTCTTCAAGCCCAGGAGGAATCCTGCCACAGACACCCAGAGCATAGGAGCTCAGAGAAGCGGGGCTCGGAGCGTAGGAGAGTGGAGCTGCGGGGCGCGGACAGGCGCTGCATAGACCAGCGGAAAGCAGAAGAGATGTGCGATTATGAGAAACAGCTCCGAACGCTGAAGGACGAGATAGCTGTTCTGTCTGCTGAAAAATCTGTACTCCAAGGAAGGTGTGACCAATTCTCACGGATCTTTTCACTTAAGCTCCTTCTGTTGAGTTAGTGCATAAAATCCTGGGTTTTTTTGGGGGGGGGAGTAAAATAGCATCCTGAACCCAAACCCCAAGAATATGGAAAGATTTGAATTGTGGAGGGATTTTTCTCTAACTGCAGCCTTCCAGAAAGAAAACACCTCCTGGATTGATAATACTGGGGCACGAATTTCAGGCTGAGGCTTAAGGAAAGAAACTGGAATGTGCAAACTGGCTTGGTACAGATTTGAGTGTCTGTCGTTCGAAAGGTGGTACCCATGTCGAAAGACTGTTCCATGACAGGAGCGTCCTTTGCTATGAATTGTATCTGCAGGGATGACTGACTGCCATTTTACCGCGGGGTTTTTCCTTTTTATAACTCACATTGTTTGATGGGGTGTGTAGGTACGGAGATGTGAAGTTCCCTTCTACTGATGGACGGAACAGATCATTCAGACAATGTTAGAGGACAAAGCAATGCGTTTCTCTTTGGAGACTCCACATTTTCCTTGTTCTTTCTCACGGCTTCCCAGCCCCACAGGCTATCAAAGCCACCCCTACCCCGGTCTCTGTTCCCTTAAATGTCACCTTTGTCTTTCACTTTGGGGAATCACTCCGTCAGTGTTGTGTGGGTACCAGCTTCTACTGGCTCCTAGGAACCCATTCTGTGCATTTCTACCTAATTCCAAGTTCGGTGACTGCAGGCTGATAGATTGAAGTTGGCTGGGGCGTGGGAGTGCGGGTGTTTGTTGCATCGTGGAAACTGGCAAACACTATAAACGACGGCTTTCTTTTTTCCTTTGTACCTTCCGAGAATTTTCTTTGCACCACCTTTTACCCCACAGTTTCTTCTGCAAAACTCCCCTTTTTGGTGGCCCACCCCCTTTGGGTTAGCTAGTCTGATAATTTGCCGTGTCCTTAGTAGCAGTGTACGTTTCACTGATAGAGCGCTTTTCAATTGGCGAAGTGCTTCCGCATGTCTTAGCTGGCTTGATCTTCCGGCCCCCCCCCCATCCTGAAAGAGGGCAAAAATGATGTCAGTGAAAATGGAGAATCGGGAGAGGTGAAATGATTACAAATGGTCCCATTGCTGTGGAAGGAGAACAGGGATTTTCTTTCTTATTCAATTAGCATTCATCTCATTTTACACCATAAAGCTCAGTGATGTGTTAGCAGCCCAAGGTTAGGGTGAGAAATAGTGAAAATCCGACTTCGTTCGCTCTTGCCTCTTGCTAGCTCGCTTACTCTAGGATGGCCCTCTTTAGCTTTTCTGAGCCTCAACTTCCCCATCTGTAAAATGGCTAACAATCGATGCCGACCTTACCCGGCTGCTCGAAGGATAAACTGATTGTGCTGAGTGAGTGAAAGTGTGTTATAAACTCTAACGTGCCAGGCAATTGGTACTGTTTCTCATTCGTGGTTCTATTTGAGGCCTCGTGGAGACGCAGTGCCTCTCAGGGGGAGCTGCTCTTCTGGCTGTCGTGGTTTCCGGTTTATGGGGGGAGAAGAAGAAGAGTCCCCGAAAGACAGAAGGGACGCAGAGCGCTTCCCTGCCTGATTCTTGCCCACCTACAGGTCTGCCAGGAGCCGGTCTCCTAGCCCTGCCTGTCGTAGCCGCAGCCGCAGCCACAGCCGCAGCGGCAGCCGCAGTCACAGCCGCAGCCGGTCCGCCAGCCCCACCACCGCGATCTGCAAGGTCCGGACCCCGTCCCCGAATCGCGCCAAACTGTCCAGCGTGGCGCGCAAGGCTGCCCTGCTGTCCCGGTTCGGCGATGCCTACTCCCAGGCCCGCCTGGATGCACAGTGCCTGCTGCGGCGCTGCATCGACAAAGCCGAGACCGTGCAGCGCATCATCTACGTCGCCACCGTGGTACGTGGGCCGCGGGCGGGCAGCACTGGGTACACCCAACAGGGCGCCTCCGAAGGGCTGCAGGGCTTGAGGTCACTGAAGGAGGGTGGGTTTTCCTTCTTCCCTTCTTCCCTCCCATTAGATATTTAGAATGAATAATTTTTCACCCTTGGTAACTATTCAGATATGTTGATATTTGCATTGACTGTACATTTCTTGACATCACCATAAATGCAGGGCTATCTCGACTGGGAATACATTAGGCTGATTAGCACTGAATCTCCTAATATGGGGTACATTAGATAGCCACACAGTGGATAGGTTATTGCTAAGCTATCATTTGATTGGTTACCTTACATTCTTAAAAAAACCAGGAGGTTTTGATTTTGTTAACTTATGCTTATTTAACTAAGAGTAGTTACGGAAACTGCTAACACAGCTAACTGAGTGTAGCAGATTAGAAAGTGCTGTTATGTAATCTTCAATTCCCAAAGCAAATGCATTTGTTCTGTGGGTACCATGTTGAGATACTAAGAGTCTGTAATGAGAACAGCTAAATATTAAAAAACAAAACAAGGAGTTCCCATTGTGGCTCAGCGGTTTAAGAACCCGCCTAGTATCTAAAAGATGCAGGTTCGATCCCTGGCCTAGTTCACTGGCCTCATTCACTGGGTTAAGGATCTGGCGTTGCCACAAGCTGCAGATGCTAGGCGTTGCTGTGGCTGTTGCATAGGCCTGCAGCTGCAGCTCCGATTTAACCCCTAGCCTGGGAACTTCCGTATGGCACAAGTGCGGCCCTAAAAAGAAAAAAACAAAACAAAATATTGGTGTGAGAGCAGAATTATGAGAATCTACTGGATTTTTTCCTGTATTTGTTCATTTATATCCAGCTCAGCAAACTACGACCCTTGGGCCATATCTGGCCCTGGCCTATATTTCTAAGAGAAATATCATCTAAGAGCTAAAGTATAAGAATGGTTTTGCATTTTAAAGCGTTGTAGAAGAAAAAAGTGACAGAAACAGTTATGTGACCCACAAAGCCTAGAAGATTTACTATCTGGCATTTTGCAGAAAAAAGGTTGCCAACCCCTGGCTTATATAATTAAGAATCACTGACTGAGTTGGTTAAAGTTCTGTAATTGTAGAGATGGTATCTTTCACGCATAACTGAGTTTTCCCCATACCCACTACATTGCAGGCATTTAATAAATATTTGTTGAACTAATATATGCCAGGAAACATACCAGACACGCAATATGTGTCTATGTATGACATAAACACTAGATTGATAATTTTCCCATTTCTTGGCCGGTAATATGATATTGCTGTGGGATCATAGCATCAGCTAGCATATTTCAAGTACTTATGTAACCACGGGGAATTTATTTCCCAGAATTTCCCGTTCTGCTTCTTACAGTCATGATTACCAGAGCAACGGTCAACTGTCTGAAAATTCGTGAATATGGATAATCATATATGTATTTATGCACTTTCCAAAATTAATTAATTAATTAATCATTTTAGGGCCACAGCCGCGGCATATGGAGATTCCCAGGCTAGGGGTCTGGTTGGAACTGTAGCCACTGGCCTATGCCACAGTCACAGCAACAGTAGGATCCTTAATCCACTGAGGCCAGGGATTGAACCTGCGTCCTCATGGATGCTAGTCAGATTCATTAATCGCTGAGCCACGACGGGAACTCCTACTTTCCAAAATTTAGATATGCATTTCTTCCTGGGTTAAAAACAGTTTTGACTGCTGGATTTAGTTATCAGAAGACCAATATGATACGGAATTTTTGATGGGCATTCTTTCTTCGTTCCTTGCTTTGGACCACTTGCCATTCTCCTTCCACCAAATAAATTTGCTATTCTTTTGTGTGCAGGAGGCATTCCATGTAGCCAAAATGGCATTCAGACATTTCAAGATCCGAGCGAGGAAATCATTGACACCATCTTACGCAGGGTCAAATGACTTTGAAGATGCTGTCTTGGATTATATCATTTGTCATCTTGATCTATATGATTCCCAGAGCAGTGTTGATGTGAGTGTTTCATCTTTTGTTGGGACTGGTTTGCTGCTGTTGCTGCCGTTGTTGTTTACGGTGAATACTCATGACTCAGAAATCCATCCATTGCTTAATATTGCTTCTTTATAATGGAAGAGCAGGGAAGAACAGCCTCCAAAACAGTTCGTAGAAGCAGTCATTATTGGCTGTTTCTTTCTTGGACATTTTTATGGGGAAAAATATTTTGAGCTTTCTAGTTATATTCTTTAGACAGGCCTTTAAGATTGGAAGATAGAATACCATAAGCGCTTAAGAGCAATGCTTTTGGGAAAGTTGGGTATTGATTTGCATTCTAGTTCTGCCACTTACTAGCTGTGTGACCTCGCACATTTAATTAACCTCTCTGTGCTTTAGTTTTCTGATCTTTCAATGAGAGCAATAACAGTTATGACCCCATAGAGCTCATGAGAGAATTAAATGAAAGGAAGCAGTTAATTTGCTTAGCAAAAGAGTTGGCATGAAATAAACTCTAAACAAAAGCAAGCTATTATAATTGTTATTATTATAGATTATGAACAAGTCAGAGTTGTGCCGGCGATCATGTAACCTGCCTAGAATAGAAAGATAAGGAAATAATAATTAAAAGCCACTAAAGATATTTTTTCTTTCTTTTTTTTTTTGGAGACTCTCTTGGCCTTTCGTATGTCATTAGTACTCTGTCACCTTTCCTGTTTCTCTTTTAATATCTTTCCTCTTTTAGCACACATACATCTCCTCTAGTTTGTTTTCACTCACATGCTGTTTTTCCACTTCCCATCAGTCATAGCGTCTTTAGGATTTCAGTGTGTCTTGTCAGAGGTTGATAACAAAGTGATACCATCTTTTTGTTTTTCAGGATGTGATCCGAGCCATGAATGTCAATCCCAAGATTTCATTCCCTCCTGAAGTTGACTTTTGCCTCCTCAGTAACTTCATCCAGGAGATATGTTGCATTGCCTTTGCAATGCAGACTTTAGACCCACCCCTAGATATTGCATTTGGGGCCGATGGAGAAATCTTTAATGATTGCAAGTAAGAGACATAGGAGCAGAAGCCAAGGGATTCTTTAGAAATAAATGACCTTTTCTCCATTCCCCGGGAACAATGTAGAGAAAAGAACTCTGGGTAGGGAAATCAACAGACACTACCTAATTTCCAGGACCTGCCTGGCACTTCTCTGTACTGCGGGGCAGGGCTCTCTCCTGAGGTCATTTTCCTTCTCAGGCAAAGGTGATGTTATGATTTCCATTGAACATATTAGTTTTGGGGAGAATTAATGAATACCTGAAGTCTGCTTGGAACATTTTTTAAAGCGGCATCATATAAATACAAATGTGGGCGTTCCTGTCGTGGCTCAGTGGAATTGAATCTGACTAGTATCCATGAGGATGAAGGTTCAATCCCTGGCTTCTCTCAGTGAGTTAAGAATCTGGCATCGCCGTGAGCCGTGGTGTAGGTCGCAGATGCGGCTCGGATCTGGCATTGCTGTGGCTGTGGTGTAGGCCAGCTGTTACAGCTCGCATTCAACCCCTAGCCTTGGAACTTCCATACACTGACAGTGCAGCCCTAAAAAAAAAAGCCAACCCCCCCAAAAACAAATATGTATCACTTTTTATTGTTTAATTTTTTTAATTGAGTTGTGATTGAATATAACATTATACTAGTTTCAGGTGTACAACCTAGTGATTCTATATTTGTATATATTGTGTAATGATTACCATGAAAAGTCTAGTTAAGATCTGTCACCATATGTAATACTACTACTACTACTACTACTAATTTTTTTGGGTAGTTATGTATGGGGAACCTTTAAGGTCTATTCTCTAAGCAACTTTCACACGTGCAATACGGTGTTATTAAGTATACTGTTAACAGTTCTACATCTGCGCGACCTATTTATTTTATAACTGGAAGGGTGTACCTTTTGATGTCCCTAACCCATCTTGCCGGCGCCCCACCTCTGGCAACCAGTCACCTGTTCTCTGTATCTATGAGCTTGATTTGTGCGTGTGTGTTTTAGATTCCACCTGTAAGTGAGATCGTGATGGTCGATGTCTTTCTCTGTCTTACTTCCTAATGCCATCACTCCATCCGTGCTGTCTCCACTGGCAGGTTTCATTCTTTTTTTTTTTTTTTTTAATAGCTAAATAGTATCCCATTGTGTATATATACCACAACTTCCTTAACCCTTTATCCGTCAGTGAACACTTAATGCTGAACGTGGGAGGGCATATATCTTTTCGAATTAGTGTTTAGTTTTCTTTAGATAAATACCTAGAAGTAGAATTGCTCATTCATAGGGTAATTCTGCTTTTAAATTTTTAAGAGTTTTTAAGTTTTAAGTTTTGTCATGTTTTAAGTTTTTAAGGTTTGTCATGGTGGTTACACCAATTTACATTCCCACCAACAGTGCCCAAGAGTTCTTTTTTCTCCACATCCTCGCCCAACACTTGTTATTTCTTGTCTTCTAACAGGTGTGAGGTGGTATCTCATGGCGATTTTGATTTGAATTTCTCTGATGATTAGTGATGCTGAGCATCTTTTCATGTATCTGTTGGCCATCGGTACATCTCTTTTGGAAAAAGTGGCTATCCTGATCCTCTGTTCACTTTTTGATTGGATTTTTTTGCCTGCTTATTGTTTTCGACTGCATTATTTAGGTCAGGTTTCTCAAAGTATGGTGCATGGATCACTCGCATCAGAATTACTGAAGGTATTTATTAAAAATGCAGATTCCTAGATCGCATTCCATGAACATTTATTCAGTAGGTCTGGATGTAGCTCAGAATCTCAGTGTAACGAGCATCCAGGTGTTCTTTATGCAAAGTGACATTTGAGAATGACCGCTACAAACTCTTATCTAGGACCATTAGATTTCCAACCAACTTTGACATGGTAAATGTCTCCTTTACAAATCAGAAGAAATTAGACTTCTTGAGAACATTTTACTGAAATTTTATGAGATCTTATGATATAGCTGGAGATAATCTGGGAGGAGGTGAGCTAGTGGCTGAGAACAGGAGATCTGGTGTCAATCTGCCTGGGTGCAAATTCCAGCTCCGCCACTAATTAGCTGTGTAATCTTGGGCATGTTACTTAATTTTGCTTTCTTCTCTGTCAAGTGGCGGAAGTAATAATACCTTTTTCTTAGTTGAGATCATTTAGATAAAGTACTTAGGATGCTGCCTGGCGTATAGTAAGTGCGAGCTCAGGAAAGATCAGCTCTGGGTCTTTGTTCAGGCTGTAGAGTAATGGGTTGATGGTGGCCTAGTACCCCTGCAGGCTTGCTGATGCTGGAGACTATAGATCTTTCTATTGCTTATGAAAATCACCACAATGGCATTTCCAACTGCCTTACAGTGTTTCATCTTCCTTGCTATTGCCTTGTTTCCGGTTTCTTTCAGATCACTGCTCCCAGCACGTGGTCACTCACGGAAGCATGGGATATTAGAACAGTACACTGCAGTAGGATCTTTTTGATTCTCTTATAGAACATACTCCCTTCATCCCTCTTCTTTCATTTCCCTTTCCTTTAGAGGGTGCTTAGGACCACTCGGAAATACTCAGCCATTTTAGTTTATGGAAGCTGCACATTTCATGGACTCCTGGCGGGCCTGCTGTGTACATATCTTTAATCAGAGGGAACATGCCACCTCTTAGGACACTCTGTGGCCTGTACTTGTGGATGGCTGTGAGCTCAAACTAGAGTTCCTAATAATGATTGGATTCATTTGGTACTCTAGGATTTTATGGAACAAGTCTAATCCTTTTTTTTTCTTTTTCTGACCCTGGCAACCTTTCACACATTTGAAATCAATTACTTGAATCCTTTCCTAGCCTCATGGCTTCAGATTTTTTTCCATAAGAAGGGGATTTTGAGACTTTTTTTTCTTTGGCCATATGCACGGCATGTGGAAGTTCCCAGGCAGGGGGTCAAACCTGCTCCAGAGTTGCGACCTGCACCACAGCTATGGCAATGCCAGATCCTTAACCTACTGTGCCACATGAGAACTTCAAGAGACTTCTTAACAAACAGATTAGTTTCTTTGGCCTGTGCTCCATGTTTATATGAGTATTCCTTCTTAAAAGAGTGTCCCCAGTGAATGTAATCCCCTAGTTTGAACTGAGCAGGCCAGAGAGGCTAACACTCTTTCTGTTTTTATTCTCTTTATTAATTCAGCTAATTTGTGATGACATTTCTTTTCTTTTTTTTTTCCAGCCATAAAATGCTGTTGACTCATTTTGAGTTCAACCAAAACCTGTTCTTCTTACTTGTGATTAAGCCAATGGTCACCTCTACCTTTGCAGTTAAATGCTTTTTAGGCTCAACTGCAGGACCTCACGTGTATGCACGTTGCACTGTATCTTAGTAGCTGTAGCTTATTGTAGTCCCAGCCTCTTGAATTGTTTTGATACTGTCATCTGTATTTTTTTTTCTACCCACTCCCCCCTTTGGACTTTTTTTGCCCTGTATTTCATGGGAGTCACTGATGAACGTGTTGGCTTGTCCCAGGATGGAGAGCGAGCCCTTGCTTCTTCGTTCTCGTTGAGCCATTAGTTACCCACTTTAGATACAACTGTTGAACCAATGGCTAATCCACCTGCTTAAGTGGATCAACCCTGCACTTATGGTTCTCTTATTTCGTCCACAAAGACAGCATGAGAAATCTGTAGATTGCCTGCGGGGCTGCAGGTGTTCTCCATCTCTGCCATCTCCCTAAACTGCAACTCTTACAACCCTGAGAAGGAACAAGATTAGTCTGACATGATTTGTTCTTAGTGAGTCCATGTTGGCTCCTCGTTATCCCTGGTTCCTCTTCTAGGAGCCCACAACCATTTCTTTAATAACAGAATCATGATCCATATTTATCTAGATCTGAGAAGAGTAAAAGATGAGAATTTACACTGATGTCTGCTTCCCTCCCACGGAGGTCACCTAAAGGCTTAACTTCTCTTTCTTGTTCTTTTGTGTTTAAAATAGGTACCGTCGAAGCTACGACTCCGACTTCACGGCTCCCTTGGTCTTCTATCACGTGTGGCCTGCTCTCATGGAGAATGACTGTGTCATTATGAAAGGAGAAGCTGTCACCAGGAGAGGGGCTTTTGTACGGTGGCCTTGCATAGTGACAATTCATCCCAATTGTTTGATTCACAAGTTCGAGAACATTTATAAACCCGGAGATTCTATTAAGAAATTCATAAAGGATTGTTGGATAAGATGTCATGCAAAGGAGAGGAAGGGGACTGCCTGGAAAAGAAGATTCTCTTCTTTGATTCGTCCATGAGTTTTCTTAATTTCCCGGCAATAATTTCTTTGTTGCTTGATTTAAGATAGAACTAGTCTAACTTGCCTCTTCCACCTTAGAAATGTTATACTACTATAAGGGCAAAGTCCTTTGAGCTCACTTAGTAGAGGCCTTCTAGAAGTCTAAGCATTTAAAAGTGATCAGTTAACATTCAGGAAAGGGTTGGCCAAATTTTTATGGGTAGTTCTCCATTTTATGACAGGTGTGCCCTGTCTTTCTCTCCTTGGTATGATGTGTAGGGAGGGGAGGGGTAGAGAAAAAAGGGGCAGAGGAGGTGGGGAGAGAGGAACCATTTAGTTTTGGAAGGTTGCTTTCTATATACATTGGCTAGAGAATGTTTTGAGCACATTAAATAATTGGACAGCCTTCAGAATGGAGTTTAAGGTATGCAAGTGTGTGAGTGTGTACGCTGAGGTGGGTGGGGATTGGGTGTTGGAACTGCTCGCTGTGGTTGCTTGGATATTTATTCTGTATCATTCCCATCACAGAGTTTTACCCTGCCCTTCCTTCCACCCTGCCGTGAGCTGTGGTGTAGGTCTAAGACACAGCTTGGATCCTGCGTTGCCGTGGCTGTAGTGTAGGCCAGCAGCTACAGCTCTGATTCTACCCCTGGCCTGGAAACCTCCATATGCTGTGGGTGCAGCCCTAAAAAGACAAAAAAAGAAAAAAAAAAGCAGTTGGAACAGGAAAGGGTTGAACAAATTGAAAAGAAGGCTTTGACTAGTGGAATCTCATTACAGGAAATAGCGTTTTCTTTCGGTTTAGCCAAAGAGTGGACGGCGATTCTTCCCTCCCTCCCTCATCCATCCGTCCGTTTCCTTCAATGACATGTATTTATTCAATAGTCAGTTATGACCCAAGCACAGCGTTCCGGTGCTGGGGATTCAGCATTGAACAAAACAGACACAGATTCCTGCCCACATGCAGCTTACATTCTCCAACGTTACACTGCGAACTTGAATGTAATTTCTAACATCGAAAACATCAATGTAATTTCTGACTCATCAGAACCAAGTTCCACTGGCACCAGGAATTTGGATATCCCAGAGTTCATTGCAAAGGGATTTAATTTGAGAAATCCCTAACGTGATGGGTAGATGTTGGGCACCTACAGGAAATGAGTGTACCTTGTGCTGATGACCAGTAACGAGTGAGGTTTTCATATCAGAAAACCTCTTGTTCATTCTACGGGATACGAGTGTCGTTTTAGGCCACCCGAGCTTTCACAAACTATTGACCGTTTTTCTCTTTCTCTTTTTTAAAGTGGAATTCAGTGCGATCTGTAACTCGATGTCGAAGCAGGAGTTTAAGTCCCATCTGCCCCCGTAGCCGTGTTGGTTTAAGTGCGGTATGTGTCTGGCTAATCAAAATCATCCTGTGGTTGACATCTTTTTTCATCAATAGTCGCCTATAAAAGAAGTGATTATAAGTCTTTAGCTAGCAAGAGGACCTGCTGCGGTAACCCCAGACTGACTGATTTTTTTTTTGTTTTTTTTTACTACTTTGGGCTAAAGAAATTATCATTTTAGAAAGAAGGACATAGAGGTAGTTTTTTTCTAAATTAGTTGAGAGAATAGTAAACCTTCATTATTCATTGTTTTGTTTTTATCTTTACATCAAAGTAGGCTATTAAGGTATCAGTCAGTCTCCTGAACAGAAAATGGGACACTTTAGTCAACTGATCTCTGCACATGCCAGGCCCTTATTCCTCTAGAATTTCTTGTATGAGTTTAAGAAATTGCTCAAACGGTCTGGATTTTGATACTGTATAAGGGGTGTTGCAGATATTAATTTTCTTCTAATCTTCAAAGTAGGAAGAATAAGATTAGGCACTGTGTATTTGTTCTTAGGACTAACAAGACATCCATCCAATAAAAAATAGCAGCAAAAACATTCCTGAACACTATGGAGACAGCATCCCTAAATACTAACATTATTATTATTA
Source organism: Catagonus wagneri (assembly GCA_004024745.2). Taxonomy (NCBI): domain Eukaryota; kingdom Metazoa; phylum Chordata; class Mammalia; order Artiodactyla; family Tayassuidae; genus Catagonus; species Catagonus wagneri. Next base: position 30,050,989 of record PVHT021183710.1, read on the forward strand.
TTATTATTATTATTATGCTTTTAAGGGCCACACCCATGGCATATGGAGGTTCCCGGGCTGGGGGCTGAATTGGAGCTGCAGCTGCCAGCCGATGCCACAGCTATAGCAATGCAGGATCCGAGCTACATCTGCAGCCTACATTGCAGCTCACAACAACGCTGGGTCCTTAACCCACTGAGCCAGGCCAGGGACTGAACTTGCATCCTCATGGATCCTAATTGGGTTTGTAACCTGCTGGAACTCCAAACTAATATTATTAGGATTCACCCCTCTTTGTTCATTCAACACGTAATATTTAGTCAATGCCTTTTGAATACAGGTCTGGACCAGGACATGTAGATACCAGTTAGTCTGACAATTTGCAGATCCTTTAGATAAAGATTCTTTAAATATTTGTCCAGCCTTGTTTTAGGGAGTGTGATGGAGAAGGGGAGTCGTGTCTGGCAAGATCCTCTCTACTTCTCTGAAATTATCTCAAGCAATGCTCTAAACTTCCAAAGGTCCCTCAAAACAAAAACAAACACCCCTCCTCTTACCTGAAGTTAACAAGACCCAGGTTCCCTACTGAGTTTAGTGAGCATTTCTTGTTTCTCTGCCCACTCCATTAGGTTTGATAATGTCATTACCAAAGGATGTTATAAGGATGGGTGTTATACTTGGTGGGGGAGTGACACAGAAATAGCTAAAACATGCTCTCGTCCCCTCAGTGGGTTTCCGTACAGGAAGACCAGTATGACTTCAACACAGGAACTTAATGTAGTGTGTGATACAGCCCACAACTAGGTGCAGAGGGCTAAAGCTGTTGGAAGAGGCAGAAACGCCTTCTGGATTTGGTCCATGGGCGAGTTGGCATTTGATATGGCAGAATTTTAACGGGCTGGGAGATTGGGGAGGATGATCCAGATGAAAGAAATGGCCTGAGAATGGCCGGAGAATGTGTGTCTGACACAGTCCATTTGCCCTTGGAGATTTTTTTTTTGTCTTTTTAGGGCCACACTTGTGGCATATGAAGGTTCCCAGGCTAGGGGTCAAATAAGAGCTACAGCTGCCGGCCTACACCACAGCCACAGCAACGGGGGAGCCAAGCCATGTCTGTGCCTGCACCACAGCTCACAGCAACGCCGAATCATTAACCCACTGAGCAAGGCTAGGGATCGAACCCGCATCCTCGTGGATACTAGTTGGTTCGTAACCCGCTGAGCCACAACCTGCTTTTGGAAATTTTTAACATAACTTAACGATCCGTCTTTTCGAGTTAAGTATTCACAGCAGGTCAAAGCAAAAGAATGGTACCTTTATCGGGCTGATAGAGAAAAGAACATCTTAAGAGTTTTATCCTGGAAGAATCACGATTCTCCTCATGCTAAGAGGAAATCTTAGATCAGAGATCAGACACTAACTTCAGCTACAGCCAGGGCGGATTTTAACTCCAGACTCTCACTGAAAGGCTTCCCGGTGGGCAGCGTCCCTCTAAGTCCTTAAATGTGTTTGACCCCCCCCCCCCCTTTTCCTACTTTGTGGCCAGGGAGAACACACTTTAAACTTTTGATAGAAATAAAATCTGTTCTCAAGGTGAAACTGCTGCCAAAATTCTGTCCCTTCCCACCTTCGTCTCCTTACAAGAAGACTGGTACAAATATTTTTGGTTAGTCTGCTTTTTTTTTTTTTTTTTGACTTGAGGTCTTGCATTCAGAATAGCTTCCATCTTTGTTGGTGTCTACTTATCTAAAGTGCTTGAAAGCTCAGAGCAAGAGGGATATTTGTGGTCAGTTTTTTATAAGCGGTAACAGATGTATAGATAAGGGGGGGGTAGCTTTTGCTCAATGAAAGCAAAAATGAGACTTGAAAAAAGGTTCCTTTCTGGCTGCGCAGTGACTTTAATAACGCAGTGTTTTGGACAGATGAGGTAATTCATATAAAGGATGTGCCAGAGAGTATTTGGTCATTTTAGCTTGAATTATTGATGATGATTATGGTAATAATAATAATAAATATTTTCTGTAAAGTATAGAATTCAGTATGGCCAGTGAGCATCCAATATCAAAGTGTTTAGCAACTATTAACAACAACAACAAACAACAAAAACCTAGGCCAGCGAGCCCAGCTTTTAATTAATAATGTAATTTAAGCTGATTGTCCATTTACTTCAGGAAGCTGAAAAGGAATCACAGCGCTCAAGCTCAGAGGAAAATAGTCATAGCTGTGAATTGCTCCAGAGAATCTATTTAGCTGGTTTTAGGAAAAAACATCAAAAAGATTTGTTCTTTGAGCGCCACCTACTGTGTAACTCACATTACACTTTTCTATTTTCCAGATATCTCGAAGCCGGAGTCCTTCTCCAATAAGATGTGGATTGCCAAGTAAGTGCAATGGTTTAGAGGGAACAAGTTGTTTGCTTTATATTATATTACTTTATTTTATTTTGGTCTTTTTAGGGCCGCACGTACAGCATATGGAGATTCCCAGGCTAGGGGTTGAATTGGAGCTGCCGGCCTACACTGCAGCCACAGCAGCTTGGGATCCAAGAGTCTGCGACCTACACCACAGCTCACGGCAACGCCGGATTCTTAACCCACTGAGCGAGGCCAGGAATTGAACCCGCATCCTCACGGATACTAGTCAGGTTCGTTAACCACTGAGCCACGACGGGAACTCCAAGTTGGCTGCTTTTTAATGCTCTTTTAAGTGCTCAGCATTGTGCAGCAAAATGAATGTTTTGCTTCCTGGGGGACAATTTTCACCTCCACCTCACACCTTTAATTTCTGGGTCTTCTGGAGGCTGGTACCACAGCAGGTGGCCTGGCTGACATGGGGAGAGCTCCATCTGAGAGATTTTATTGATGTAAACTTAGACTAACCACCCACTTTTCATTAAGGTCTTCCCCAAAGGAAATCTAAGAAAATGACCATAATGATGAACTATTTATTTTTTCTCCCCAGGGTTTTAAAGCCACCAGCCGTGTTCCTCTGCCACAGAACACCTGCAATAGCCACTGGCCCCAGGGCCTCCGCCTGCCTGCTGTGTCTGCCTCAGACCTCACTTAAGATAATGTGAAAAGGCAATTCTGTGTATCACTTCACACAGAGAGTTAAATGTTTTGGCTTAGCGCATCTGTATCATCAGCTATATTGCATTTTATTTTATTTTAGAGATACAGATTCCATTGCTTTGATAAAAACGATTGCATAGGCGTTTAGGAGCATATTCATTCCAAGCCCAGTCCATTACACTGGTTCAGGGTTCTCATCCTGAAGTCTGAGGGCTCTTTAATAGCAAGTACATGAACTAAAGTGGAAAACTGACCTTGCTGAATCAAAAAGACAAAAGTCGTTTCAGTTTACAGACTGATCACAAATGTTATCATGGCTGGGGTTAGCTGGCCCTTGAAAACAATCTTGGGTGTTTTAATTTTCTTTGGGGTTTGGAAGCCAGCGTTAGTCTCAGGGGGGGGAAATCACAACAGCAGCAGCGACATCAGGCTAAATGCAGATGATGATTATTTAGGAGAATACAGTTCATTGGCTTGCTTCTCTTTTCCTACTTTGAAGTGTCCAGCTGGTTCACTTGAGCACTGCTTTTTTTTCTTTTTTCTTTTTGTCTTTTTAGGGCCGCACCCTCGGCATATGGAGGTTCCCAGGCTAGGGGTCGAATCGGAGCTGTAGCAGCCGGCCTACGCCACGGCCACAGCAATGTGAGATCTGCGCCACATCTGCAACCTACGCCAGAGCTCATGGCAACGCCAGATCCTTAACCCACTGAGCGAGGCCAGGGATCGAGCCTGTATCCTCATGGATGCTAGTCAGATTCGTTTCCCCTGACCCAGGGCAGGAACCTCTGAGCCCTGTTGGTTTGAAGCTCCTTATTTGAGAGAACTCTCTTGCTTCATATATGTGAAGCGGTGGTTTGGGTAGAAGCCAGCTTTGAGATAAACATTAATTACCTAATGTGTATCTCCTGGGAATGTTTCAGGCAGTTTTTTTTTTTTTTAATGTCCATGTTAAATATAAAAGCCACTGGGACACACCCTTTACTTTTCCCACCTAGCTGTTTACAAACTCAGCCCTCCTAAGAGCTCCGTTTGCCTCAAAACACTCAAACTCAAGGCTAAAAGCTAGGGGCCATTAATGGATTTTACATTGAGTGCCTATCCCTTGACTCCTTCACTGTGAAGTATGGTTGGGAAAGTTCAAGTTCAACGTAACAGTGGAATGTTGCTTCTTTCTCAAGATAAGTAATGTGCTTTCTGCCTTTTTTTTTCCCTTTGCTTTTCACTTCAATGCTGGCTTTAAACACAAGCTTCACCAATGACAGCTTTTGCCGTGTGCCTTTTAGAGATGAGCTCTGAATTGGCTACAGCTCGGTTTGCGTCAGCTCAGTCCCTGAACCAGCAACGGGGGCTATTTAGGTGAAAACAAACAAATAAAGTCAACTGCGATTTTTTTTTTTTTTAAAGCATCTCGTGTCATGTTGGGACACGGAGACGAGGGAGGGACCTTCCCGGTCACCGTCCCTTGGGTCTGACGGTCGCCAGCTCATTCCGAAGCGTGAGGTGCATTTTGCTCCCTCTGTGTTTAGGTAGCGTCACTCTGAGGCAGGACGGCGTGCTGGAAGCGGAACCTGGTAGCCAGGTAGCTCCAGTCCCCACTTGGCCGTGAGCTTACTTCTTGGTCTTAAGCAAGTTACTTCACCTCCCTGAGCCTCAGTGTCACTACAGAGTAAGGAGAGTAGGTGGGATCAGCGGTTCGTTCACCCCTCTGGGGCTCAGTGCCTCCTTTTATAACAAATGTTTTGTTTTGGCTATTCTGAAATGAAGTTCAAAGTTCATATGGTCTACAGGCATATATAGTTTTAAACAATGAATATAGTACTTGAACTATAATGTCAATTAGAAGAAAAAGGAAAGCAGTTTTTAATAAAATAGAGTGTATTTCAACCAAGAAACTTGAGTTTAAAAAAAAAAAAGCTTGGGAGTTCCCGTCGTGGCGCAGTGGCTAACGAATCCGACTAGGAA
>PVHT021183710.1:30057000-30078977 GCA_004024745.2 Catagonus wagneri
GGTGCGGCCATAAACCCGCGGCCATAAAATGACAAAAGGCAAAAAAAAAAAAAAAAAAAAAAAAGCTTGAGTGTAATTATCCTAGAAAGTACAAATGAAGTCATCAGATGCTTGTCCCTATATGTAAAATGACCAGTTACAAGTGCAGATCAATGTGTGTTGTACTGGCGACATCATAAACCCTGTGCTTACCGGATAGTGAACAACTCATGCTAAAGATTTGAACAAAAACTTACAATTGTGCCTTGATTTTTAAATGCATTCCTAGAAAAATTTCTGTTTATTAAAACCATGTAACAGTTACCTTGTGTTACATATTAAGAGGTCTTTTCTAAAACCCACTAAGTAATGAGTATGCCTACCTATCAAAATTTTTTTTAGGAGTCAAATGTGGGAATGTTCCCTGATTGAGAAAGAGGTCCCTGCACTTGCTTCATTTGCTCTGTGCCCTGTCCATCCACCTGCCACTTCTCAAGTCTGTGATTCAAATTCTAACCACACAGGGCGTGGCAGTTAGTCTAGTGTAAGTTTTGTCTGTCTTCTTTGGTTTTAGGGGGTTATACATCAATACAGCTTAATTTTGTTGCTCAAATTATTCCATCTTTGGGCACTGGGAGCTTGTTCAGCTTGGCTTTTCATTCCTTTTATATACACTCGACATTGTCACTTTTGAGCCACAGATTTAATTTGTGACACTACAAGATGCTCTAAAAATCATTATTTTTTCCTTGCATTTCAGTTTGGGTCATTTCCACTGACAAATCTTCACATTCACTGATTCTTTGCTCAGCCACATCCGGGTTACTGATCACACCACCAAAGATATACTTTTTTCCTATTACCATGTATTTTATTTCTAGCAATTCCTTTTGATTTTATTTATTTTTTGGCTATGCCTGCAACATAAGAAATTCCTAGGCCAGGGATTGAACCTGTACCACTGTAGCGACCCAAGCCACAGCAATGACAAGGCCTAATCCTTAACCCCACGCAGCCCCCAGGGAACTCCTTCTTTTGATTTTTAAAATAATTTTGGGGGAGGGTCCACAAAACCAAAGGAGGCTGACCTATACTCATTTCATCTGGGTGTGAAATGAGTTACCTTGGTAACTTTAAAAATGCTAAACGCTTTCTTTGTAATCTGGGTAAATGTTAGCTTTTGTATTATCAGTTTACTATCTAATAATAAAATCAAGAAAAAGAGCGCTTCTGTATCTGTAGTTTCTTTGCGATGAAATGCTTTTCTTGCAGACCGCCTTCATCCGTGTCCATTCTGTGGGGCCTGAACCAAGGCCACATTCTTTCAATAAATAACAGTGACACCTCTGCTCTGGAGTTGACCTGTATTTCTGTGATTCCATGCTGGAGCTTAATTGTCAGCTTCAGGCTTTTTTTGTGTGTGTGCCTGTCTTTTTAGGGCCATACCCATGGTGTATGGAAGTTCCCAGGTAAGGGGTCAAATCGGAGCTGTAGCCGCCGGCCTACACCACAACCATAGCAACCCAGATCCGAGCCACATCTGTAGCCTACACCACAGCTCATGGCAACGAGAGATCCTTAACCCACTGAGCAAGCCCAGAGACTGAACCCTCGTCCCCATGCATACTAGTCATATTTGCTTTTGCTGAGCCATGATGGGAACTCCTCAGCTTCAGCTGATTTTATTCACAATTCATTCTCATCATATTCAAAACACTCTCTCTGGGTAGGTCTGTTCTGTTTTTATGAGGTTTCCATTTACAATATTTCAGTTGCTCCCCACAAGAAATCCAGGTGTCTCTGGTGTAATACGTAGGAACCTGTTCTTCAATCTACTATGCGGTCTTCTTCTAAGACCTTTTATTTCAGAGTAATATTTCATCCATTTCTTTTGTTCCTCCATGGCCAGTAGCATCAGAGCATTTGTTTATTTGTTCGTTTGTTCATTCAGTCATTCATTCTTGAGTTCAATGAGTACCTCCTGTGTTCTGGGTACGGCATGTATTAGGGATATCGTGGTGGGCAAAGTTCTGGCTCTTCTGGAGCTTAATGTCATGTCCAAGTGCATTCCTTTGTGTTTTTCCTGTCATAGCATGTGCGCTGGAATAAAAAAAAAATACGTTGGCATGACAAATTTAAGAGAGTGCCACATATCAATGGGAAGATTAATTTGGGGGCAAATATGTCTCTATAAGAAACAGGCACAACAACAGGAGAAGTATGGTGGGCTTCACAAGAGAAAGTAACCCAGTTATGGCATCTGCAGGTGAATTACCTGTCTTTTAATAAGTTTCTCTGGAAACTCTAATCCTAGGATCATCATTAGCAATAAAATGAGTGCGGGGAGAGGGGCTCAGAGATCCATTCTGACCCTTCCCATGACGCCAGCTCTATGCGCCACCTGCTGTATTCTTAAGACACAGGGCAAATTGCAGACATTGTAATTCACTTTTAGATCTCTTGCAAATCCTTCATGAGAAAGATGATCACCGGTCGCGTTCTGTAAAGTTTGGGTTGAACGAAAGATCTCTGATTAGTGTGATTGAATAATATCTATAATTAAGGGTAATGTGTTATGGAGATTTTACAGAACCACACGAAGTCATTGAAATGTGAGCCCAGGAACCATATGGATAAGTGACATTCAGTATATGCCATTTGAATACCGGAGTGCTGAAGCTCATTGGCCTTAATCCTGTGAGTGAAGAGGGCCCTTGAAAACGAAACAGGAACTAATTTTTTTGAATTTCAAATGCAGTGTGATGGGATAATTTCATGCTTAAAAAAATTGCTCTCCTGGGTGCCAGCATGAGCATCATACTTTCGACAGTGTCATTGGCAATTAGCGTATCAAAACCAGGCAGCTAACTCTATTTCCTGTTGGGTGTGCAACAAAAAATATGACAAATGGGCATGTTATAGCTTTATTTCAATATAGTTTAAGGCATAATCTTAGGGATACAACCAAAATAATGTCTTGAAGTGTGCTGTGAAATATATTTTTGGAAAAGGTAGCTAGTAATTGGACAATTGTCAGAATATCTTGTGTCGTTTGATGAATCGAATCTTTTCACTATTGATTTCTGACACTGGGATGCTGGCGGTTGGGCATTGCATTCACCTCCTACTTACATCTGCCTCCTTAGACCAGGGAACGGGTCTCAGAGCTGTATCTTTGGAAAAACAGACTTCAAGATTGGCCTAGCTCTGGCTCACCTCCACTCGTGAGAATGGAAACAGTTATTTGTGGAACTCAGCAGAAATGAACCCGACTAGCATCCATGAGGATTAGTGTTCGATCCCTGGCCTCACTCAGTGGGTGAAGGATCTAGCGTTGCTGTGAACTGTGGTATAATTTGCAGACTCAGCTCACATCCCATATTGCTGCGGCCGTGGCGTAGGCTGGCAGCTACAGCTTTGATTTGATGCCTAGCCCGGGAACTTCCATATGCCACCGGTGCAGCCCTAAAAAAAAAAGAAAAAAAAAAACAACAACAGTAACTTGTTCATTGAGAAGCATTTGTTGGGAGTTCCCAGCTTGACTCAGCAGTAACGAACCCAACTAGTACCCATGAGGATGAGGGTTCAATCCCTGGCCTTGCTCATCGGGTTAAGGATCCGGTGTTGCCGTGAGCTGTGGTGGACTCGGGTCACTGCTATGGCATGGGTTCAATTCCTGAATCCCTGGCCCAGGAAATTCCACATGCTTTGGCATGACCAGAAAGAAAAAATGAAAGAAAGAAAGAAATGCTTCCTAAGACCTATTTGTTTTTTAGAATTACAGATGCTGCTGACCATTGGGAATTAGGTTTTATCAACTTTTACAAAGTAACAAAGAACTCTGACCCTATAAAAGGCTCAAAATGGAAATCTCTCTTTTTTTTGTCTTTTGTCTTTTTAGGACTGCACCTGAGGCATATGGAAGTTCCCAGGCTACGGGTCAAATCGGAGCTACAGCTGCCAGCTTATACCATAGCCACAGCAATTTGGGATCCAAGCCAAGTCCAGATCTTAATCCACTGAGCAAGGCCAGGGATCGAACCTGCATCCTCATGGATACTAGTTGGGTTCATTAACTGCTGAGCCATGACAGGAGCTCCTGGAAATCTCCTTTTATCCCTATTTGTTACATTTCTGCTGATCTTGCCCTTTGGTCTTATTTCCTTCATGCTTCTATTAATTGTATCATAAAGTAAAATTCCCTTGAGCCAGGTATTATGTCAGTGTTGCTGTTCCAGCTTTCCTGCTTTTCCTTCAATCCCATACATGCTGCACCTTTGCATCTTCCCTTCTATTTTCTCTCTTGTTCTCGTCTTTTTCGTTTTTTTTTTTCTTTTTGCTTTTTAGGGCCGTACCTGCGGCATATGGAGGTTCCCAGGCTAGGGGTCCAATTGGAGCTACAGCTGCCGGCCTATGTCACAGCCACAGCAACGCAGGATCTGAGCCACGGCTGTGACCCACACCACAGCTCACAGCAACGCCAGATCCTTAACCCACTGAGCGAGGCCAGGGATTGAACCCGCAACCTCATCGTTCTTAGCTGGATTCATTTCTGCTGTGCCACGGCGGGAACTCCTTTCGTCTTCTTTCTCTTTCAGGGTTTTGTTTTGCTGGTGAAGCTCCTTAATGCAAATCCATTTACACTTTTAAAAACGGGCACCTAAACTTTGATGTAATTATGACTCAATGAAAGAGACAAATGGATATTATTCAAAATTCAAACACACTGAATAGCAGTCCCTAGAAAGATGAATTTGTATCCTGATTCATATAACGCATGAATTTTATGAAATTTTAAAATAATTATTTTCTAAATTTTTGAACATTTGGGTTATTAAAAACGACAATTCTTAAACTATACTTAACTTCCAATAAGTCTGACATGTGATTATACTTACCTCTCAAGTCACTTCTATAAAACTGTTGACTACCATTTCATTAATTTGTTTAATGATGAAAATCACTTGGCTTATCAAAGAAAGATTCTTGGACTCCACTGCAAGCCACTGAAGCAGAATCTCCGGGGGCATCTGTATCTTTAACACTGGCAGACAAGTTTGAAAAACACTGGTCTAGATCTGACTTTATTGGCTCACAAGCAGACTATCGCAGAAATAATTTATGGCATGTATTACGCTGTCCTTAACTTTGCAAATGGAAAAGAATATATTACTTTAAAAGCCTTGGAGCTTATTAAATTATCTGCCATACTCCAGTCATAGGTAAATTACTGAAAGTCGAGTGTAAGTGTTCCTGTATATGTATGTATGTATATGTACATATAAAAATGTTGTACAATTAGATTTTCCATAAGAGAAAGAGAATGACAAAAAAAAGTTTTATTTTTTTTCCCTAGAGGTTAAACATGTCTTGTCTTGTGTTTCATATTTGGATAGCTGCTTGGTTGAGCTGTCAGAATACGTATTTCATAAGTCATTCCCTTCCATCTCATGTTCACCATGTATTACTGAGAGCTAGAGTCACAGTTAAAATAATGAGATCCCAGCGGCCGCGCTTTGCCTAGTGGTGCTTATCTGCCAAATGCAGCAAGTTACCTGGATGATTCAGACTTAGGAACAGCTTTATAATTATTCATATGAGCCTCCAGAGAAAATCTAAAATAGAATGAGACTGACGTCCAAATATTAGACCTCACAGGTGGCCTGCCTCAACTGGAACTTTCCCAAGTTTTGCATAGAGGAGAGAAGTTTGGCTTTTTCTGTTTACTCACCAATCACCCCAAAGAGCAGACTGGGAACAAGTCTGTTTCGGTTTCCATTTAAAAAAACTGAAACACTTTCTCCTGATTTTCTTTTTAGAGCCCGGTATGATCCCTTGTCACTACGGTGTCTTAGTGTTGAAAAGTAGATTCTAAAAAACTCCGGGAAAGAAATATGGAGACAGATAGGCCAAATGTAACTTCAGATCGAATGGGCCAGTATTTGAAATGCATGGTGCTTTGGTGGAAATAACGATAGTTTTTTTTTTTTTTTTTTTTGTCTTTTTGCCTTTAGGTAGAGCCGCACCCGCGGCATATGGAGGTTCCCAGGCTAGGGGTCTAACAGGAGCTGTAGCTGCCGGCCTTCGCCGCAGCCACAGCAACGCGGGATCCGAGCCGCGTCTGCAACCTACACCACAGCTCACGGCAATGCCGGATCCTTAACCCACTGAGCAAGGCCAGGGATCAAACCCGCAACCTCATGGATCTTAGTCGGATTCGTTAACCACTGAGCCACGAAGGGAACTCTGTTTTTTTTTTTTTTTTCTTAATATTTTCCTTGTTTGGTTTAGCTTTTCTTCACTGAATAGCTGAAATTGGCCATGTAAGAGAAAATAACATGGATTATTGGGAACCAAAGTTGTGGAATTTGGGGGGCTAATCCTTTCTTCCCTAACCAACTTGATCTGTCATTAAATTCTGGATATAAATCAATTTCAATCTGGGGCCATCGAGGTCTCTTTAGTTGATTTAGTGCTGGAATTTCCCTGGGAAATGTGTGGATTTAGCCATGAGATGGCAGTGTTGCTTAAGAAATAAGAGGATACTTGCCCTCGGGGCTAAGACTCAGGGTAATAGCAACTGCTTAGGTAAAATCTATAACTTAATTACTAGTTTTACTGCTCTCCATACAGTTGGAGAATCACTTAAATTGATGGAGGATGGCCAGGCAGAAAATACAGAGAGTGTGATGTGATAGAAAAGTAAAATGTTAAATAACTACCATTATATCCAATTAAAGATTTATGCATTGGATCCCCCAAAGCTGGGGAAGCAATCGCTCCATTAGAACAAAGCCTGCTGTGTGTTAATTTTAAATATTCTTATGCAACCTAACATCACATCTTGTTAAATTGGAGTTCTTAGTAAGACATAATTTAGTTTCGTAATATATCTTTTGAACATATTCTTGGCTCTCAAACATAGAAAAGGAGAAACTGATGGTTTCTTTAACGACCCTTTAAGATTTCCAAGATTTTTTGGAGTTCCTGTCGTGGCGCAGCGGAAACGAATCCAACTGGGAATTATGAGGTTGAGGGTTTGATCCCTGGCCTCGGTCAGTGGGTTAAGGATCCAGCATTGCTGTGGCTGTGGTGTAGGCTGGCAGCTGTAGCTCCGAATAGACCCCTAGCCTGGGAAACTCCATATGCTGCAGGTGCGGCCCCAAAAATACAAAAAAAAAAAAAAAAAAGATTTCCAAGATTTTTCAAGTTGTTAACATTTCCCATGGCCCCACCTCCCCAGATGCATCCTGGGCATGGAGGTCGGTTTCAGAAACCCTTAGGGTTATGCCAAGCAAATATTTCCATTTTCACCTGGAAAATGGAAATAATATTGCTAAGAAACTCTCTAAGAAATCACAGGGGCTCAACAGAATAATTTTGCTAGAGTGTTTGAAAAAGTCATAAATGAAACTAAGAAAATTTATAACATAATTAGCACTATTTATTTAAAAAATAAATCTCTGTAGAAGCAGAAATGTTTCCCATCAAAAATGTAGATTTCCAGGGGTGGGGAGATAAATTAGGAGTTTGGGGTTAACATATACACACTGCTCCATATAAAGGAGACAAGCGACAAGGACCTACTGTATAGCACAGGGAACTCTATTCAATATCTTGTAATAATCTGTAATGAAAAAGGATCTGAGAAAAAATATATTCAGTTATACACACTGTACATTGAAACTAACACAACATTGTAAATTAACTATACTTAAAAAAAACAAAACAAAACCCAAATTTTCTACTTTGGCTTCTCTAGACCTGCTTTGGTATTTTTTTTCTATTTTATTTTTAATGTAATTTTCCAGATAACATTCTCAAAATTTATGTCTTCATAGTCAGTGAATTTATTAGTCAAATGATTTATATACACCTATAATTGAAATAAAATCCATTAAGAAAAAAAAATATTCCTTCTGCCAATGACCACGCACCTAAGTTTAAGCTAAAACACTAGTGTCCAAGCAAAATTTTACACAGGGCTTTCTATGACCCCCTCCCTCACTGAGGCTGCAACCCAGGTCTTCACTCTCTCTATCACCTACGGCAGACTTTTGGGGAAGGTGCTCAATCCCCAATTTTTCCAGCATCCTGAGAGATATAACAGTCTTAGGATGTTGTTGCTGATGGTTGCAGAAAAGGAAACTCCTCCTTGGTATGGGTTCATTGTTCGCAACGAGGATGCGATCAATTGATGTTACAAGTCCTCGGCCAGCCTCGAGCTTACCTGCATTTAGTTTTAACCAATAAAGCATCTATCTACTTTGTCTTTAATTTTAATAAATAGACATTATGCATGGTCTTAGGACAGAAGTGGTATCTCTCTTAAATCAAAATAATGTTATAGAACCTTTGCCCCAGAGTCAGCGGGGAAAGGAAATGACAAGCTTTGAATGGTAGAGATGAAGGCAAAGGGGTGGGGACGAAAGAAAAGAGGCTGAAGGGGGGCTGCGTGCAAAGAGGTCTCTCTTTGCTATTTGTTTTGCTTCTGGAGCTGTGCCTACCAAGAAGGCAAGGAGAGCTGATAACAACTCAGGTTTTTACCTTTTTTTTTTTTAAGGGCCGCACCCATGGGACATATGTGTTCCCAGACTAGGGGTTGAATCGGAGCTGTAGCCGCCGGCCTACACCACAGCCACAGCAACGCTGGATCCGAGCGGCGTCTGCGACCTACACCACAGCTCACGGCAATGCCGGATCCTTAACCCACTGAGCAAGGCCAGGGATCGAACCCGCAACCTCGGGTGGTTCTTAGTCGGATTCATTAACCACTGTGCCACGAAGGGAACTCCCCTAGTTGGGTTTATTAACCACTGTGACACGACAGGAACTTCTCTTGAGCTTTTAGACTAAAAAACACGGATTATAAATGAGTGTGGATGCAATGTAATTTCTTCAGAGTGTAAGGTCTTTGAAACCAAAATAACATGGCCAGGGGCAAAACGTGAAGCCAGTCTGTCAACTCAGGTTTTTAAGAGACGGTGACTTGTGTGGTCCCCACAGCCTCTGTGCTTGTGTCCCTTCAGACTTGCCCATGGGGGAGGGGATTTTTCTTTTATTTTTGGCTGCACCCAGGCATTTGGAAGTTCCTGGGCCAGGGATCTGGTTCAAGCCATAGCTGCGACCTACACCGCAGTTGTGGCAACATCAGATCCTTAACCCACCGAGCCACAGTGGGAGCTACAGGAACTCAGATGCCAGTTTTAAAGTCACTCTCAGTCCAGAAACTTCCGAAGCAAGGTGCAATGACCCCTGAGAGAGGAAAAACGTCTTCCCAAGGGGTTTGCCCCCTAGAAGTCAAATGTCGTCTCTGGGGGTGTTCAAGCTTTCTGAGTCAGTGCTTCTTTCTTTGGTGGTTCTCTTCCTCTGAGCAGATGCGAGAAACGACACCAGGCCTCACATACCTGCAAAGCCAAGTTTGCTCAGGGGCCGTTTTGCACTCAGGCGGCCCCGTGCAGAGCTGGGGAGCTTTCAGACAGGTCTCAGTCTGACGCCGCATCTCAGGGCAGGGGGGGGACACTTCACCCCAAGGCCTCGTGTCTCCACCCCAGTGGATGAGTGCTTCCACCATAGCCCCACAGGGCGTGTCCCTGGGTTAGAGGAAGGGGCTTCTCCTCCATTTCTGTTGGGGCTGGAGACAGTCACTAGGTTGGGCTTTGCAGGGCGTGGTTTCTGTAGAACACAGAGCCTCGTAGAGAGATGTGTCAGATGCAAGAGGGCACGGAAGGAAGACAGGAAGCGAGCCCCTGAGGGTGGCCCCTGTGGAGACGCCATCTTGAAGAAATATGGCGTCTGTCTGCGTTCCTTATAGTCTCTCTCCCTCCCCGCCTTCTCTCTCTCCTGGGTTTTCACCCTAAGAAGAATCCCTGTGATAAGGGAGTTCCCTTTGGACACTGGGAAGAGGGAGAGAGTGTTTTGGGTGGATAAAGAGATGTGTTTGAAGTGGGGGCACAGAGAGACAGAGAGAGAAGGAGAGCGAGAGGAAGGGAGGGAGAGAGAGATTGGTAGGATGAAAATAGTGGTTGAGAGGAGCAGATGCCTGGGTAGATCTGGGGGGGGGGTCTTACCATCTGCTTCTCCCTCTGAGGCGGCAACGCAACTGTCCACTCCCTCTTGTCACCCCCTCCTCACCCCATCCCCCAGAACCGCCGAGCCCTGCTTAGCTCCTTTGCTCGATGGGAACCAACCCTTGAGCCCCTGGTCAGCCTTCCTGGGCTGTTTGGCCCAGGCTTTGGCTTCAGGACTTTGGGGGTGGCAACCTCCCTTCGTCCGGTGGTCTCCTTTGTGAACTTGGGTAATTCATTGAACTTTCTAGAGACTCACTTTCATCACGGATACAATGGAATATTTATACAATTTGAAACAAGGCAGAGCAGACACTAGATCAAAGTGTCGAGAACCCGAAGAACATGGAATTGCCACAGAACATGGAAGAAGCAGCCGGAAGAGTCAAGCCGCCTCTTGCTGAAGACGCCCCACGTCCCATTGCTCTGCATGCCCTGCTTCCGATCCCCACCCCCGCCGAGGGGCTCCACTCCTTTCCCTAATCCATGCTCTCAGTTTTCTGCTTCTCAGTTCCCAGGCAGGGGCACTTCTAGGAATCCTGGGGTCTTACTTGTTATAAGCTGCCACTGAAGGCAAGGACACTGTGTAAGTCAAGGAAAACCCACTGTAGAGTGTGCGGGTGGCCAGCTCAAACCTGGTTTTCCTGTGGGCTTTGGGGAAAACACATCACTGTTTCTTGAGAAAGAATTAATATTTTGGCAAAGTCGAAGTTCAGGATCGTGCATCATAGTGAGGACAGGAGAGCACATTGTTTTAGCAGGAAAGGAAGCAGCCATCTTCAAAAATAGGAGCACTCTGCTGCAACACTGTCATACTCTCTGGGCATATTCTATGCCATTATAATAAAAAAAGTGAAATTCTATGCCATTATAAAAAAAAAGTGAACAACGTAGGAAGCTGGGGAACTTAACCTCTAAAGCTTTTCTCCTGCAGCATAGAGAACGCTGGACGTTTAGAACAAAGCCTGTGAACCCACTCCTTCTGTAACGGGACCTCTGCAAATCCTCTCCCAGTGCTCTCTCTGCAGAAGTAGCCGGTGTAATTTCTGGTCGGGTCTGGAGCTTTAACGACGGGAAGAGAGGCTTCATTTTCCCTTCGTAGGGCTGGTTCTTGCAGCAAATGGAAGTATTTCATAGAAGCAGTGTTTCGTCTGGTCCTGACGGTGTTCAGAAGCAAAAGGCGTTATCCCTTCCACTCCGCGGATGGTCTACTCCACCCCCGCCTTCCTGGCAAAATATGTGACAGCGAAGAGTCCCCCGCTCATCCTGCCAGTCGGAGAAAACTCGCCTTGATGATGTGTTATTGGAAGACTGAGCTCACTAAATCCCTTGCCCGGCTGGACTCAGTCTTAATAATTAAAAACTCAATTAACTCATATATATAAACCCAGGGAACGTGCAAGCTCGTGTTTCACGTGGAGCCCGACTTCTGTGCACGGCGGGCAGTTTACAGGCTCTTGGCTTTCTTCAGCCTGAACCTGCAGGGGCCAATGGCCCAGCCTCGCCTCTCTGACTCTGCCATATGCTCGCTTCACTGCAGCTTTAATCAAGACCAGACTTAGGTTGATGTGAAATAAGATCTGAAGGCCCCGAGAAGCCATCTTCAAGAAATTCGAGCAGCTGGAGCCCACAGACTGAGAGAATCTGATTTAGAAACATCGTTTCCAGCCTAGATTTCTGTCCATCTTCAAGGGGACACTGCGCGCTTGTCTTTGGACCCTAGAAAATTTGCATGAGATCTTGGGGCTTCCCGTGAACTTGAACCTGGCTTATGTAACCAGCTTGGGAAGTGAGAAATACATTATTGGATGATCGTCTGGTTGGATCTGCAGTCTGTTGGGTTCAACGGGTTTATGGACGGTTTTCCAGTAAATTAGCAAAAAAAAAAAAGAACAATGAGCGTTGTTATAGGTCAAGTCCCCCATATGAGCCTTTTTGAAACTTGATTTTAATTAAATTAGATCAACAGAGCTACAGCGAGGCCTTGAGGGAGTTGAGAAAGCTGCGAATAAATGGTTTTTGGCGCAAAATGAAATGAGAAGAGGGATCTGGAGTTTTCACAGGGCTTTGTGGACGCTTGGGGAGAACAGAACGCTGAGACAGAGGGCAATTGGGCTGGTTCTCCCAGGCCTTGCTTGGTACCGGGGGCCTTCTCCGCCCGGGGTCTTTGGTTGAAGTGAGAAACCTCAGTGTGTCTAGAGAGCAGTGCCTTGATGTGGCCGTTGTCCCAGAGAAGCCGTTTTTTCCAGTCCTCGGTGGCCAATCTGGAGAAATTTGGAAGTAAAATTTCTCCACCTGGCTGGAAAAATTGGAATCTTTCCTCCAGTCCTGTGACTTCCTAAGTTACCAGTCTGACATCACCCCACTTTCGTTATTTGTTCACAGGAGGTGAGAATGTCTCTCAAGTGAGCCTCGCAACTGACGACAGTTATGGAAGGAAGAACATTTTGACCCTTAGGTTATTACAGTGTTTACCGCTCGGCCCGAAGTCACAACCGGCTTCTCCCTAAGCCTATAGGCAAAGACATCTCCTGTATTTATATGGAAGTGGCAAACTCTGCCTCAAGAACGCCTCTTATCTCTAATTCCCTTGGGGAATGGGAGCTGGTTTAGCCCCATCCAGCTTAAAACTTAACCTGATTCCATGATTTAAAGTTATTCGTGCTTAATCTGGGATCTTCTGAGCCCTTAGGGTGTAGACAGCAGTGGCCTAAGACCTCAGATGCAGACCTCAAACAGAGTTCAGTGTCCACCAAGGTTCTTTCCTTCCCCTTCACTCACACATGGCTCGAACTGCCCCTAGGGACTCCACACCCCGTAGCTCTCTTCCCTTCAGTCCTTATTCCCAAGGCACCTCCAGGCCCATTTTCTCAGGGTTATGATCCTTCAAGGTGTTTGGCTGAGTGAAAATGTCATTCCTTTAGCCACATCATCCTTCTTACAAGGAAGAGAACTCTGACGTCTCAGTCTGCCAGCATCTTGATCTAGGACTTCTGGCCTCCAGAGGGTGAGAAATGTGTGGTTTAAACCACCTGGTCCATGATATTTCGTTACAGCAGCCACATTGACTAAGACAATTACAGTGTGAGAACTCAGGCCTGAAATTGCCACACCCTACATTTTTTTAAAAGGAAAGCTGAAATGTTCTGGTATTTAAAACAGCAGGTGAGGAGTTCCCATTATGGTTCAGTGGTAACAAACCCAACTAATAACCATGAGGATGGGAATTCGATCCCTGGCCCCCGCTCAGCGGGTTAAAGGATCCGGCGTTGCCATGGCTGTGGTGTAGGCCAGCAGCTGCAGCTCCAATTTGACCCCTAGCCTGGGAACCTCCATATGCTACAAGTGTGACCCTAACAAAACAAAACTTAACAACAAAACAAACAAACAAAAAAACCCCAGCAGGTGAACCAAATGAAACATAGGTCTGAATGTGGCCTATAGTGCAAACGCAACACTTTGCCACTTTCCTGTGATAATTAAGAGTTCAGGCTCTGAAATCAGAAAGGCTGGAGTTTCTGGAGCCCTAGCACTTATTAGTTGTGTGTCCTTGGGCCAGCTGACTGAGCTTCCCTGAGTTCAGATCTCTCCTCTGTAAACTAAGCATAATAATAGCACCCTGTGGGGTTAAATGAGATCATGTAGGGAAGTAGCATAGCGCGAGACAAACAGCACATATTCAAGTGAGCCAGTCTGAAAAGGCTACATACTCTATGATTCCAACTACATGACATTCTGGAAAAAAAGACAAAAATATGGAGACAGTAAAAAGATCAATGGTTTCCAGGGACTCAGGGGGAGGAAAGGAGGAATGAATAGGAGCACAGGGGATTTTTAGGGCAGTGAAACCATTCTGTTGGACTCTGTAGTGGGAAATACACATCATCAAACACTTGTCCAAACGTGTAAATTTACAGTACAGTGAACCCTCACGTAACTGTGGACTCTAGTTAACAATAATGTATTAATATTATTAATATTAGCTCATTAATTGTGACAAATGTGCCACACTCCGGCCAGATGTTAATAATAAGGGAAACTGGGGGTGGGATGAGAAGGTATATGGGAAAAAATGTGAAAATGAAAGATGGTTATTGATGATAAAGGTGATTATGGTGATTACACTTGTACCAGGTGATTACACTGTGTACCAAGCCATCCTGAACAGTCACGGTTTACGCCAGAGCCACAGCCACGAGGGATCCGAGCTACATCTGCATCCTACACCACAGCTCACGGCAACACTGGATCCTTAACCCCCCACTGGGTGAGACCAGGGATCGAACCTGCATCCTCATGGATGCTAGTTGGGTTCGTTAACAGCTGAGCCACGAAGGGAACTCAGACTTATTATTGATGAGAAGTCAGTTGGGCAGCCGTGTGGTGCTAATGATTTGGGTCAGGGTTGGCTGATCTCAGCTGGACTTGTTCATGCCTGTACGGTCAACTGCAAGTTCATCTTGGCTGGACTTTGCCACATGGGGCTGTTGGACCAGGTACCTATTATGTGCACCATAGGTATCAGCTGAGGTCACAGTGGGTCCAGTCAAGTCAACTGACGGTGGTCCATGAGTTCTCCCATTCTCTCGCAGGCTTGTCCAGGGGTGTTCACCTAGGGGAGGCAAGGTCAAAGAGAGAGGAGTGATGGAAGACCTGTACACTGTCACTTCTTCCACATTCTGTTGGCCAGAGCAAGTTACAGGCCCAGCCTACATCCAAGGGCTGGGGAAAGAGACTGCATCTCTTGAGCTGCAGCATCACACGGCAGAGGGCCTGGATGCAGGCAGGGGAGTAACTGCAGCTGTCTTGCTTTCAAGCAATCTATCAAACTGATGATAATGGAGACTTTTCTCTTACCCATCGCAGTGAGGTCACCCCTCATCCGTGCTCCTGAGACCCTGTTTCCAGATTTGATTTGATACATCTCTTGCACATTTTCTTTTATCCAGCTGGGGGTTTGGATTGGAAATTTGAACTTGGCCAGACCCTAAGATTTTAATGTGGAGACACCAAGGGAACACAAAAGTCACCCAAGTCTGTACCGGAAAAACACTGACCTTAACAGATGAGAGATGTTCTGAAAGGGGCCTATAAACCTGTCACAGGCCCTTTGATAATAGGTCAACAACTCTAATTTGTGTTATCAAGAGCCACGATTTTTGTTGCTCAGTCACACTGGAAAAAGAAAATTTGACTCCACTGGCCACAATTTATGATGCTCCAAGACACTGAAACATGACTCATAACCTTTGCTGGGGGAGTAAGTGCGAGAGCTGCTTTGGGAATAAATAGGGCACATGCATGGTGCTTAACTTGGCTGTAGAAATTCAGTGACATTTGAGGGAGAAATGTTATTATAACTTATGCACTGAGGACCTGGTGTTCACCAGCTGCCCTTGGGCTGCTGTTTACTTCTGTGGACAAGCAGTGCACAATTTACTGGAAAAGCACTTTTTAGAAAAACCCCAACCCACGTTATGGAGAAGTTGGGTTGAAAACTTTCAGTTTTGTAGTTGAATTTATAGTCTTAGCCCTAAGAAAATATTTAGCATCATCTTCATGGACGTAGTCCTTCAGATGCTCCAAAGGGAAGAAGCCTAGACACCATTAGCTATTGAAGCCACATGTCAAGTCTACCACTGCCCCAGTGTGTAGCTGTCAGTCTGAGATAGGCTGAGACCTTTTGCTGCAGTGCTTGCACCTGGACAAACATCTCCTCCAGAAACAGAAAATAAAGAAATTGCAAGGGACTAAAAAATATCTGCGTGCATGCACAGTTGGGGAAAATTATAGAGAAGATCCCAAAACACCAAAAATCCACCTGCCATTTTGAAGAGCCCCGAGTCAATGAACAGGGTACTGGGAGCAAAAGCAGCGTACTGCCCATGAACCCTGCACACAGCACCACCAGAGGGGTGGGTAAACCACCATAGCCACCCTTCAAACTTGAGCCTCCCCTATCCTCAACCCATATAAATAACCAGCTTGCCCTGCTTTGGGGAGCAAGTAAGGGAACTTGTTATTTACTTTTGCTTGAATTGCTTGCATTTTGAATAAAGCCTTGCCTGAATTTCTTGCCTGGCTTGTTATCAATTTCTATCAAACAAGAAAGGCCAAGAACCCTGGTCGGTAATGAGCGCTGTGCTGTTGGTCCCCTCTCGACCCCAGTGGGTGGGAGACTCCTCTGAGTGTGTGGAAGCGCTTTCTGTCTCCTAGGGGCTCTGGCTGTACTGAACCCTCCCAAACTGCTCTCTTTATCTCATCCCCCTTCTTAAATTCTGCCAGAGAGGCGATAACTCACCATCCAGTCTTATTTCTCTAATACTCAGGAGCCTACTGCAGGAAGCCAGGGCCAAGTGCCAAAGCTGCTGCCTCTCTCCTCCCGACTCTTTCAATCTTGGCTGCTGTCACCCTGCGGGGTGCTTCTAGAATAATATTTTCCAAGGTGCATTACATGGAACACAGATGAAACAATTCTCAAGAAAGGGTTCCGTGGTCAGATAATTTTGAGATATGATGCAAACCATGTTCCTCTAAAGGGCACACATTTTCTAACAACTAGCACCGTATCTGGTGGAGAGCAGGGATTCGGTGACTCTTCGCTGAATGGCTGAATTAGATTAGTATTTTCAAAAAAGAAAAAAATTACATGATGTGATTTGCTCTAGATGCAAAATTTTTTATTTTTATAATTGTATTTCCATTTTCATGTGCATTAGTAAAAAGACAGCTTTTTCATGATTTAATGGATACTATTGCTTAGGTCATGGCTACCGCTAAAACGTGAGCCAATTTAAAGAAAAATGTTAGGTAAATGAAAGAGCAATCGGATGCAGATACAATGAAAACCGTAAAAATGGTGTATGAATGATTGGAGTTTAAGTAAGCACTCTGTTTATCCCAACCTCCCTGAGTCTAGGCTCTGAAGGAGGATGGAGCGTGGGAGAGGGTAAGAAGGTATTGACTGCTGCCTGTAAGAAATGTGTGCCCTTCAGAGGAATACAGTTTGCATCGTGGTACACCTTATATTCCTTGGGAGTAGGCATCTACCTGACATTGGGTAGCAAATATACCCAGTTGCCAAGGGACAGTGTGTATACGTGGGAGCATGTCTCATGGCATTGACAGGAAATGATGCCTATTTTCACCTTGCAGCATTGTCTTTAGCTTGGACTCAGTGAAAGTGACTCTTGCCAACAAAGGACTCACCTTTCCATTTCTGCAGGATGCTGGAGCTGCTCTCTGCAAAGGGAGCTCAAACATAATAATAGCCAGGTTAGAGGCACATTGAGTTGCAGCATCATAAAGCCACGGTCAATATTTTGCAGAGCATATTGGAAAGAAGCAAAGACTTCCTTCCTGAGGAATGCTTATGCAAAGCAAGAGCTCTGTCATTGCAAATAAGGGCTCAGGAGCGGAAGTGGACATCCCAGTGCAGATTCTTCTATTCGCCATCGGTAAGGTTATAACCGGTTCCTCAGAGAGTTTGGAACACTGAGCGATGCTAGAACGCACTGTTTTCCACACTTCTTGTATAGATGCGCAACAGTAGTATCCCGCTATTATAGGATATAACACATAATATAATGTCACCCTTGACCAGAAGCATCTTAAAAGCAGGCACCATGTGCTTTCCCCCAACATTTTTATGTATCCAGAATCTAACACAACACTTCGCACAGAGTAAGGGTTCATTTTACATATAAGAAAACTTTGCCTGAGATTTCACTTTCTAGTAAGTGGTAGAGCCAGGATTTAAAGCCCAGCCTTTGGGCTATAGAGCTTATAGCCATCAGATTAAACAATTCTCAACTGTCCTCACTGGGCGTATGTTTACAGTCCCTTCTATCGCCTTCAGTTGTGTCCCCTCCCATGAAGTATTCACGCTACATCTTCTTGTCTTAGTTTAAAAATAGTTTTAAGTGGTAAATCACTTACCACATAGGTGTCTCACAAAATGGGAATTCTTTTCTGCTTTCTTTGTTTTTATTCATAGTTGCTGACAGCCAGATTTTATTACCTTCCCTGCCTGAAAAATATTAGCGTCCACAAGCTGGTTTCCCCATTGCTGACAGAAGGTGAACTAATTAGAAGCCTGGTGAACAAGTTTTATGGGGCAAAATGCACTTTTAGTTCAGCCAAGGAAGTGAGTCCTCCTTAAATAAGAAGTAAAAAGTAAGAGCTTAGCCAATATGTGAATTAGGAAAGTTAGTCTTAAATGACCTAGATGCCTTGAGGGTGATGTGGATGCTTCCAGAAGAATTAAAATGGGATCCTTTGGTTTGTGGATATATTTGCAGGTGGGCTATTTCATGGATCAGAGCAATGAGGGCATCCTATAAATTCTGCTAAATCCAACATCTGCAGTGTACTGGTTAACCAGATAGAGTCTGAAACCGGGGGTTGGGGGGGGAAATGGGAACTAGAGACACAAAACAAGATTGGCTTTACACCTTTCTGGGGGCAAGCACTGTGATATGGAGGCCCCACGATTCTGAAGTGATCTTTAACTGTTCTCATTACTTTAACATAGCAGGTTCTGGAGTTGGGCTGTCTAGGATCTAATTCTGCCCCCTTAACTTACTGAGCGAATGGTTAATTTCATCAGCCTCTGTATTTCAATTTCTCCATCTGTAAAATGAGGCCACTGATAACACTTATCATGTAGCAGTTTTCTTAAGGCTCAAATTAACTGATACCCATAAAGTTCTTAGAACAGCCCATAATGCTCAACAAATGTCCTCATTACACTCGATAAGGCCCAGGATCTTCTTTCACTGAAACTTGGTTGATTGCTTACATGAACTGAGCAGATCTGCTCTGATTTGGGGGACTTAGCCCAAAATGAAAATGTGAGGTCTTTTGTTCTAATTATTAAGTTTGGAGAAGGTGACAGCAGAGCATCAAATCAAGCACTGGGCCCTTCAGAATGAGGGGCCCTCTATGACTGGACAGATCACACGTCCATGAAACTGGCTCTGGAACCAAGTCATAGAAACTAGGTTTTAGAAGAAAATCCATGTATGAAATAAATGAATATAATTTGTTACGTCTGGAAAAGCCAATGAAATTCATTTTCTTAAAAGAAAAAGGGGACCATTTAGGAAGTATAAACCCATTTAAGAAAATAAACTCAGGAGTTCCCATAGTGGATTTGCAGGTTAAGAACCTGACATAGTGTCCGTGAGGATGTAGGTTTGATCCCTGGCCTCGCTCAGTGGGTTAAGGATTTGGTATTGCCACAAGCTGTGGCACAGGCCTCAACTACAGCTCAGATTCAACCCCTGGCCTGGGAACTTCTATATGCTGTAGGTGCAGCCCTAAAAAGAGAAAAAAAAAACTTCGGGATTGTTTCTTTAAAAACTCTGTGTCTTAGCCATCTCCACTAAAATGTAGCAATCTCCACTAGATTCACAGAGAAAATAAAAGCATAAGTGTCAGTAGGAGATGATTCTCCAGGAACCCACTTTTTGATTTTCCACTGCAAATGAAGACAAAGAAATGCTCTTCCACCCAAATACTCTTTCAGGCTTCAACAATTGACACATTTAATATTCGCTTTTGGTTGTTGACTGCCAGGAAATAATCCTGGCTTAAATTTCTCTACATCACATATGTCTTTCCAATAAAACAGATTTTGAGCCAAAGAAATAAAGCACCAAACAAATAGCAAATAACAACCCTGATGAGTGAATGAAGAAAAAAATCAGTTTTATTTATTTCTTGCCAAATCCATTCAGTTGGGGGATATGGTGAAGGTCACAATTGCTTGAAACTTGTTAGATCAAGGCAATCAAGAAGAAATTGAATCCCAGATAAAAAAATGGATCTATGCCACTGAACCACTGGGTAACGTATAAATATAAATATATATATTTAAATTACACTTGGAAAGCTCTTCACCCATTGTTGTCTAAAATTCTTTGAAGGCAGCATCTGCTCACAATGAGGCGGCCATCCGTGGGCAAATGTTTTTCAGCTGAATTGTGTAGATTTTATTGTGCTATAAATGAGATTGAATAATTCCTTTATTTGGGGGTGTGTGATGCTTTCAATATCCTTTCTTTTTCCATTTAATAAGACGAAGTGCAGTTAACCACTCATTTTCACATGGACTCTGGCACCAAACAATTATCATTTGAAAAAAATAACAATTTCATTTTCTTATTTGCCTGCCAGTGATGTTTGACATTCACTGTTTAATATCTGACTTAAAAGAAAAGAGGACAGGGGCTGGCAAGAGGGAGAAAAGCAGAAAAAGAGAAGAACAGGTAAATGTCTTGACTATTAGATCATTATCCGTTAGGGCTAGAAACAGAATTTTTCTACACAGTATGAAGTTGTATACAGTTTTAATCCATATTATGAATGTATTACAAGACTGAAAATGCAACAGGATAAGTTAGAAAACTGGAACTGAAATAAGCTTTGTGAACTTCAGTCAGAGGTCTAAGAAACATCCGTTACTCCATGATGGCCGGGAGCGTCCCCCAGATGGACTTTGAAAGACCAATGTCCCTTGAGAACTGTGTGTGTTCTGGACATGGCGCTTGGTACTCTGCACGGTATGTCTTAGTGAGTCCTTAGAAATAAAATGACACAAAACAAAAATGTAAAAGCAAACAGGGGCAAAAAAAGGAACTATGAAATAGGAGCTATTAGAAGTCCCTATTATAAGATGCCAGCTATTGCCTTTGGAACGGCTAAGCACTGAGATCCTGCTGTATAGCACTGGGAACTATATCTAGTCACTTGTGATGGAACATGATGGAGGATAATGTGAGAAAAGAGTATATGTAAATATAGATGTGTGTGTGTGTGTGTGTATATATATACACATATACATATATATACACATATATATAAATACACACACACACACACACACACACACATATATATATGGCTGGGTCACTTTGCTGTACAGTAGAAAATTGACAGAACACTGTAAACCAACTACAACGGAAAAAAATAAACATCACTTTAAAAAAGAAGTCTCTATTATAAATGAGGAAATCAGGACACAGAGAGATTAAGTAGTTTCTTCAAGATCATAAAGCTAACTGAAAAAGAATGGGCATAAATATATATAGGTATTTGCATATACATGTCCATATATATAACTATAAAACTGATATATACACGCATATATATAGCTGCTTCACTTTGCTGTACACCTAAAACACAACATTGTAAATCAACTAGATGCAAATAAAATTTAAAAAATTTCATAAGGCTAATATAGGATGGGATTGGGATGTGTGTCCACATCTGTTCAATTGCCATAAACATGCTTGCAACCAATCTCTTCCCATACCTCCTATACCTAACTCTCGCTACTTAAAAGATACTATAAAAAATGATTTGGCTTTTCTTGTGCCCATCCTCTGCAGATCCTTATTCTTCTGGACTTTTCCTTCTCCCCCTGAGGACCACGTGGAGAACAGTACAGGCTCCATAATAACAGAGCATGATTTCAGATGCTCCTTCTGTACAGGATGCCAGCTTATTTGGGGTCTTGACTTTCTGTCCCTGCAAACAATGAAGCAAATTTAGGTTAAGAATTTATAGCATAATACATTTCCCTCATAAACACATGGGCTTTGGCAACACGATTACAGCTTCTTTGAAATAAGAAGGGGAGAAAGATCCCTGTGGGAGCTGTGAAGATGTCCTTGAAGTGTGAATGGAAGGAAAAATGTTCTCCAAACTTTAGGTGAGAACTGGGTGAGTGAGAATGCGCTGCTTGCTCTATAACATGATAATTTCTATCTGAAGACGAAGAGCCTGTAATATTCTTCAGATTGATGAAGAATGAGAAAAGGAAAATAAGGCTTCTCTCTGGGAGACTTAGTGATGCGTGTTTATAAGGGTTCCAAGAATCCCCCATGAAACCACACAATGGAAACACACTCAAGCCAACACAATTGG
>PVHT021183710.1:30079977-30101586 GCA_004024745.2 Catagonus wagneri
GCCACAACGGGAACTCCCATGCTTGTTGAATTTTAACTACACGGAGACAATCTGTTCATTGTTGGAAAAGTAGGAAATACAAATAAGCAGAGAGAAAAAAAATCACCTGTCATCTTACCACTAATCAATAATCGCAGTGATCGTGTGGGCGACCGTCTTGATGGTCTTTGGCTTCACCCTGGGTAAATAACGTGTGTATGTGAGTGAGTGAGTGTGTGTGTGTGTGTAGAGTAGATGTATGTTTATTATGTACAGTTCTAAGACAGTTTATAATGGCATAAAATAGGGACCACTAACGTATTTGGGATCAGGGCACAAGATGGGGAGGCCTTAGTTGAAATCTTGGCGGGAGGAGCCCTGCCAAGGCATGGTATGCTCTTATAAATTGTTTTTTCTTTTGCATCTCAGTCTCTCAAGCTTTTCACCTTTGAGACATCCCAGAGACGAGGTGCCTGGACCTGTGACTAGACAGGGATCCTTTGTGCCTAAGTCCCAAAGGTGACTCAGGCTTAAGGTCTTAGCTGGAAGCCGTCAGAACAATATTTCCCAGACCCACAGCTGTGTGGGTTACAATCCCCAGAGGCCCTCTAACTGTGGCTGTGATTTCAGAGAGCAGTTTTCTCTCCCTGGATCGTGTGAGTCCTGGAAAGACTAGACTTTTCATAAACTGAGAATCAAGATCTTGAATAGAAGCTACAAGCAGAAGATGGGGATTTACTTTACTTAAATAGTTCCATACCATTCAGCTAACTCACAGGGCAATGAAAATTCTTTTCTCCATATAGCGTACTGAGTTGCATGCAACCGAAATTAACTCTGATTTAAGCAAGAAAAAAAAAGGAACATTGCTAAAGGCAACTGCTGGCAGGGTGAGAGAATGAGGCTTAGAAGTTGGGCAGCAGAGGCACTAAGCAGGGTAGAGAATGTTAGCAGAACTGTGACCTGTATGATCTGGTGAGGCATTCCTGCTGCTATGCCTGTAGCATCAAAGGCCAAGCTTTTTCTTTCCTTTCCCTTTTTCTTTTTAATGGCAAAAATCAACAAGCCTTTATTGAATACCCAATTAAGAGAAAAATATTTTCCGTAAATTCTCATTCTGTTAATGGGCATTTTGACAGAAACATGATATCATAAATATTGACTTCTAGATGTGGCACATATACACAATGGAATACTACTCAGCCGTGAAAAAATGAAATGCCATTTGCAGCAACATGGACGGACCTAGAGACTCATATTAAGTGACGTAAGTCTGATAAATACCATATGATATCACATACGTGGAACATAAAATATGACATAAATAAATTTATCTATATAACAGAAACAGATTCACAGACATAGAGAACAGTGGTTGCCAAGGCAGGGGTGGGGAGTGGAAAGGCTTGGGAATTTGGAATTAGCAGATGAAAACTACTATATATGGAATGAATAAACAACAAGGCCCTCTGCACAGCACAGAGAACAATATTCAATATCGTGTGATAAACTATAACGGAAAAGAATATGCAAAATATGTATATATGTGTGTTATAGACAGATAGATAGATATACTTCAGTCACTTTGCTGTATAGCAGACTTTAACCCAACATTGTCAATCAACTATACTTCAATAAAATAAATTAAAAAAAATATTGGCTTCTAAATGCTTAATTCACCAAAACACATTAAGGAAGCAACTAGTAAGCCTAGTAGACTGTGGAAATTCTCTCACTATCACTAAATTGTCAGGGTGCTACCTAAAATAATTCTCTGAGGCCAAGCCTTTTTTTAACCATTGCGGGACCTGTGGCAAGGGTACAGGTGGAGACCTGGTACTAAATATTTAAAAATTATAAATAAGTTGTAAACCAAATGAACAATGTATTAAAATCCTTCTTCCTTTACAGTTTCACTTTGTATACACCAGGCAGAGTTCATAGTGTGTGGTGTGTGCTCAGAATGTAGCTATGAATTGATTTTCATCTATCAACCTTGAGCTGTTTGATTCAGTTAAAGCCACACAACAAAGAGGACCTGTTACGCTTTGGAGCTGCAAGGCATATCTGATGAGACTCTGATGAGAATGTGCTAGAATAAGTGGGATGCTCTTGGGTGGACAAAGGCAGCACTCCCCCCGCCCCCCGTTTTCTCATCAGGGAAAACAGCTCTGCTCGCTTCTGAGGATGCGTTTTAATGGGAGTCTATAAGCCTCTCCATTTTTCCTTTGGCAGCTGGCCAGCGTGCCCCTGGTGACTTGCCCACGGAGAGTTTCCCTTTGATTTGTGAGTGAGCCGTGCTCTCGGTTTGACCCATTTTATTTCCCAGTGGGGACCTGCTTGGGGTTCATGTTCCTCTCCACTCCTGCACCTCCTCTCTTATAGTCTCAGGCCCTCTGCTGGGCCCCTGGGGGCCCCACACCTGCCCTCCTGGCAGGCGGTGAGGCTGCAAAGGGACACCAGGTCTCAAAGCTCCCTGGCTGCATTTGGCCCCATCCTCCCCCTTTTTGGTTTTGAACCTCATACTAAAGTCAGGTCTTCCCTGAGGAACCAGATTTTATGGGCCAAATAAAGGGAAAGCAGATTCATTTGAATGGACTGGGCTGGTACTGGTATCCTAAAATCTGGAAGAGAAAAGCCCTGGTTTATCAGCTCAACATGTTGCCCCTAGATAATAACAAAGATGATAACAAAGCCAAGGGGTGTATGCATCACTGATAAAGATAAAATAAATCTTTCTGTAACTGTATTGAGTTTATAGGTGCTTTGACATACGCCGTCTTACTTATTTCTGCAACATTTGTGTACTCGAGAAGGTCCAGATAACATTACTTAAGTTTTTCTTGTTTTTTTTTTTTTGTTTTTTTGTTTTTAAGGGCCGCACCTGCAGCATATGGAAGTTCCCAGGCCAGGGGTCAAATCAGAGCCACAGCTGCTGGCCACAGCCACAGCCTCAGCAATGCAGGATCCAAGCCACATCTGCGATCTATACCCCAGCTCATGGCAACGTCGGATCCTTAACCCACTGAGCGAGGCCAGGGATTGAACCCGTGTCCTCATGGATCCTAGTCGGGTTCATTAACCATTGAGCCATGAAGGGAACTCCTTACTAATGTTTTATGCATAGGGATAAAGGAGTTCAAAGTATGTCTGTGAGCACATGTATAACAGAAAGTTAGAATGGAAACTCAGGTCTGCGGACTACAATTCTCTTACTATGTTATCCTGCTAACACACCACTGAAAAAGACAAGGTTTTATTTTACTTTTATGGCTGCACTGTTGCATATGGATGTGCCCAGGCTAGGTGTTGAATTGGAGCTGCAGCTGCAGGCTTACTCTACAACCACAGCAACACGAGATACTAGCTGCATCTGTGACCTACACTGCAGCTCACGGCAATGCTGGATCCTTTACCCACTGAGCAAGGCCAGGGATCGAACCCACATCCTCATGGATGCTAGGCAGGTTCTTAACTCACTGAGCTACAACAGGAACTCCCAAAATGACAAGGTTTTAGATGAACCATATATGCCACATTTCCATGTAAATATAACCCCGTGTTACAAAGTACTCATATATGTAATAAGCACATAACACCAATATTGGTTTTATCCACGCTCACACTTGGTCAAGCCCTCTCACGCCACCACACACATTTGCAGTGCAGCCTCCACTGTTGCCATTTCCCCTCATCTTGTACAAGAGCTTGATTCATGTGTTTCTCTTGTGCTGGACTCCACGTTCCATGAGGGAAGGGAGCATTTCTGATTTTGTACACCTGGAATCCCAAATAGAGTTCTTGACTCACATTAATTCATTCAATAGATATTTTTTTCTTTCTTTTTTTTGTCTTTTTGCCTTATCTAGGGCCACACCCATGGCATATGGAGGTTCCCAGGCTAGGGGTCTAACAGAAGCTGTAGCCGCTGGCCTTCGCCACAGCCGCAGCAACGCAGGATCTGAGCTGTGTCTGCAACCTACACCACAGCTCACGGCAATGCCGGATCCTTAACCCACTGAGCAAGGCCAGGGATCGAACCCGCAACCTCATGGTTCCTAGTCGGATTCGTTAACTGCTGAGCCACAACGGGAACTCCCAATAGATATTTTCTGGATGGATGGATGGAGGGAGGGAGGGATGGATGGATGGATGAAAAATCAAAGTGAAGCAGTTAGTGCTTGGATTTTGGGCTCTACTCTCAACCAGAAATCAACAGGGTCCATGAGAGACTGAAGGCCAAAGGAAAGTATTCATAAAAGTGTTTATAGGTTCTTCTTGGACCCTGCGGATAACAGAGGAGAAAGCAAGCTATCTTTGCACCTCATAAGAACGGGAGCGTGTGCGGCTCTGCGTGTGGCTCTTACTCCCGGGCAGGGCCTCCTGCGGCTCTTTCTTTTCCTTCACCTTGGCTGGAGCTTGAGAAGGGAGAGCCGGGGCAGAGGCTGGAAGAGCTGTGCGGCCCTGAGGTCGGAGAGACCTGGCAGGGTTTCCTCTTCCGGCCCAAGGAGCTGCCTGCACCCAAAGGGCATGGCCTCGCTCCTGCATCCCTGACCCAAGTCCGGAGGCCTCGTCCAGGCCAAAGTCAATTCAGCTGCTGCCTTGGACACGGAGGGAGGTTTTTGTTGCAAACCTGGGCCTTCGGGGGCACCTGCCATCTATTTCTTTTGGCATCACTCAAAGAAAAGAAAACTCGTCCACTCCAGATACACCCCAACTCCATCATCTTCTTAAAGGGGACAGGAGAAGAACTTTTGTGCTTTGAAGGGACTTACATTAAAGGGAGTGGGAAGCATGTTACACGTCTGTATCAAGTCTGTGTTTGCTATTCTTGCCACTGGCCTCTCCAACTGACTTTTCACAAACTGCAAATGAAAGAAATATTATCTAGACAGTGACCAATGCCTTCATGTATCTAAACGTAAGAGTGGATCTAGATTATGAAAAAATATAAACACAAGGTCAGCCCACATCAGGGGGGTTGCTTTTTTTTTTGTCTTTTTAGGACCTCACCGGCTGCCTATGGAGGTTCCCAGGCTAGAGGTCCAATCAGAACTATAGCTGCCGGCCCACGCCACAGTCATAGCAACGCCAGGTCCGAGCTGCATCTGTGACCTACAACGCAGCTCACGGCAATGCAGGATCCTTGACCCACTGAGCAAGGCCAGGGATCGAACCCGCAACCTCATGGATACTAGTCTGGGTCTTAACCCTCCGAGCCATGATGGGAACTCCAAGGTCAGCCCACACTGAAAACGTGTTCCTAAGAAGGATGTACCCATCCGTGCTTATTCAGCATGAACCACACGACATGCTCTGCTCCGAGCACTGAGTCTGCTTAAAGGTCTCTCGGAAGCTTGACTAAAGTCATTCACGCTCTCTGGTTCCTGTCACTTGAGGGGCACAAGCAGAGTCACCACTGAGGCTGCCAAGCTGAGAGCCAGTTTCCTCTGGGATGCTGCCCTGAAGCGCTGGGTCTGCTTTGGAGATTTTCTCTTTGTTATTGGTTTTAAGTAATTTTATTTTGATGGGTCTTGGTATAGTTTTCTTTCTCTCTTGTGCTTGATATTTGAGCTTGGGATTGCTGGGTTTAGAGTTTTCATTTTGGATGGTGTCTCCATGGTTACTAATACTTTCTTCTGCGATGTTAGAGGTGCCACCCAGTGTGTGTTCCACTTCAGACATTTTAGTTTTCATCTCTAGAGTTTTGATTTCCTTAAAATTATCTTCCACGTCTCCACTTTCCATATTCTGTCTTTCCACAGGCTTTTGAATTTATGGAATACAGTTCAATTCCAATTTTTATAACTGGAAAACAGTTATAATAATTGTTTTAATATATTCGTCTGCTAACTCACACATCCGTGTCAGTTCTGAGTCAGTTTTGACAGATTAATTTCTTTGTCTGTGGGTTATATTTTTCTGCTTCTTTGCATCCCTAGTTGTTTTATTAGATCCCAGACAAGGTGGATTTTAACTTATTCGGTGCTGGATATTTTTATATTTCTGAGAACACTCTTAAGCTTTGTTTCAAGATGCAGTTTAGTTCATTGGAAAACAGCTTGATTGTTTTGGTCTCAATGATATGATTTGTTAGGAGGGATGAGAACATCGTTTATTCCAGGGTTCATTACTTGTCACTGTTGAGGCAAGACCCTTCCGAGAACTCCACCCGGTGCTCCGTGACTTAGGAGAGATTTCAGTCCAGCTGGGAAGCGTGGGCAATCCTTCGGGCAGCCTCAGATGTTTTCCTCAGACACATGCACTGACCAGTACTCTGCTGAATGCTTGAGGCCGAACATCTGCATATCTCTGGACTTTTCTCTGTACCTCCCTTTTCTCCTGTCCTCTGCCCTGCGAGCTCCAGCTTCCTTGATCTCCCTGGTCTCTCATCTCTGCCTCCTTCACCCAGGGTATCTGTGGGCTCCCCTGGGTTTTCCCTACTCTGTTGCAGCCTGGAAACTCCATCAAGGGAGGCACCTGGGGGAATTTTATTTTATTTACTTATTTATTTGTTTATTTATGTATTTATTTTTTTGCTTTTTAGGGCTGAACCAGAGGCATATGGAAATTCCCAGGCTAGGGGTCAAGTCGGAGCTACAGTT
This sequence comes from Catagonus wagneri, assembly GCA_004024745.2. Taxonomy (NCBI): domain Eukaryota; kingdom Metazoa; phylum Chordata; class Mammalia; order Artiodactyla; family Tayassuidae; genus Catagonus; species Catagonus wagneri. The sequence continues at coordinate 30,086,562 of PVHT021183710.1, forward strand.
GCCAACCTACACCACAGCTCAGGGCAACACGGGATCGACTGAGCGAGGCCAGGGATCGAACCCACACCCTCATGGATACCAGTCAGAATTGTTACTGCTGAGTCACAACGGGCACTCCAGCTTTTCTTTTTTTCTTTTTTCTGTAGAGTGGGAGGCCTGTGAGAGGAGCCACGGAGAGTAGAGTTTTCCGGAGCCTGGGGAGGTTGGAAATAGCCGCCGATTCGGTTATACACGTACACGCATCCATTCTTTTTCGGGGTCTTTTCCCACATAGATTATCAATCACAGAATATTGGGTAGCGTTCTCTGTGCTCTACGGCAGATCCCTGTTGGCTAGTCATTCCATATACCGCCGTCTGCACATGCCAAGCCCAAACCTCCAGTCCAACCCTCCCCACATCCCAACTGTGCCCTCCGGTAACCGTAAGTTTGTTTTCAAAGTCCGTGTGGATACGCCTCATTCTCCTGAGGCACTAGCGTTCTGGGGAGAAGTGGGTACCTGGACAAAACTGGTGTTTGTTTAGTGCAGCAGAGATGATTGGTGCCTGCCTTCATCTTGCTGGGCACCACTTACTTCTTTTCTTTTATTTTCTTTTCAGGGCCGCACCCACAGCATATGGAGGTTCCCAGGCTAGGGGTCCTTTCGGAGTTACAGCTGCAGGCCTACGCCACAGCCACAGCCATGCCAGATCTGAGCCATGTCTGTGACCTACACCACAGCTCACGGCAACACCAAATCCTTAACCCACCGAACGAGGCCAGGAATCGAACCTGCATCCTCGTGGCTACTAGTCGGGATCGTTAACGGCTGAGCCACAGTGGGTGATTCTGTTGGGTAATGTTTCTGATGCACACTGATAACTTCCTAGGCAAGTGTCTGTTTCCCTCTCTCTCTGTCTCTATCTGAGGAATTTCTCTGGGATTTGCCTTCTCTGAAGGATTTCACAAGAGCTTGCTTGGCTTGCACGGTGGCAGACTGAAAAGTGCTTCCAGGATGCTCCAGAGGCAGCTCTCAGTCTCTAATGGATGAGAACTGATGTTGCCGCTTGGTGGGAAAAGCCCAAAGTTCCTCCTTTAGGTCCCCAGGGGCACCAAGCTCCAGTTATCTGCAGGAATAATTTGCTCATTGACACATTCTGTACTGACTTCCCTTCCTGTGTCACCTCTCATGCCTACCAATATTTCCTCATCTCTCTCTTTTTTTTCTTTTTGCCTTTTCTAGAGCCACACCCGCAGCATATGGAGGTTCCCAGGCTAGGAGTCTAACAGGAGCTGTAGCTGCCAGCCTACGCCACAGCCACAGCAATGCGGGATCCGAGCCGCGTCTGCGACCTACACCACAGCTCACGGCAACGCCGGATCCTTAACCCACTGAGCGAGGCCAGGGATCGAACCCTCAACCTCTTGGTTCCTAGTCGGATTCGTTAACCACTGAGCCACAATGGGAACTCCAGTCTTTAGTTCTTCGGCATTTTCTTCCCCAGCAGCTACGCTTTTGGGGAAAAGACCTTTGAATCTGATAATTTACTGCAGTCACACGCTAAGGTTGCCGCCATATGCTGCTTATCACGGGAAGCACAAACGATCGGAGTCAAACATTTTTGTGTTTAGCATGTTCCACAGAGCTGTCTTCTTCTAACTTGTTTTCATTAACAATGGAGAGGAAAATACACTGACGTCAGCTGCGGACATTGCCAAAGTAGACATTTGCTTTCTGTTAGCCTCAGTCCTCCTCTTCTAGGCTGACCGCATATGCTTTGTGTCGGGCTCCCAGAGATAAGGACGGGAGAACCTCCCGTTCAGATGTCCCCTCGTAGCTCTTTCTCTTCCTGTGGGACACCTGGAAGCCTCGGTCAGACGTGGCTGAGCCGGTCACATCCTGAGGTACGTATTTCGGGCATGGCAGTGTGGCTTGTATGTGCAACACCAGAGGGGCTTAACTCACGAGGTCTGCGTTTTGGGAGAAGCACTTGGTGTGTTCATCTCCAGATGTGGCCCATCTGTGCCCCGGGAAGGAAACGATGCCTTCAGTGACCGCAAATGGGGGGCGGGACGGGCAGCACTTTCAGGGAGCCGTGAAGGGTCCAGCGACTGTCTTAGCAGAATTCCCCAATGGCCAGTCTAGGCTGGCTCCCGGCAGTCCCTTTAGTGTAGACTTTGAAGAGAAGAGAATAGAATCTAGTCTGGGTAGGGAGAAATGGGTAATCGATCTTAAGGTGGTTACAGTGAGAGATCCGTAGACTTCTGGTACAGAGAGAAGGCAAAGCTGCAGTGGGCTCTGGGAGGCAGAAGGACCCACCGCTAAGGAAGCCCTAGGTCACCTGCGCTGCTCATACGTGTGTACCACGTGAGTGTCCTTGCATGTCCACGTGGGGGGGCGGTGCAAGTTCTCCGGACCTATTCCCCCTCCCCCACTCTTTTTTTTTGGCCACGCCCACAGCCAGGGATTGTACCTGAGCCACAGCAGCAACCCAAGTCACTGCAGTGAACGTGCTGGCTCCTTAACCCACTGAGCCACCAGGGAACTCCGATTTTTTTTTTTATTCAGTTAAAGTTCACATAACCTAGGAGTTCCCTTCGTGGCTCAGTGGTTAACAAATCCGACTAGGAACCAAGAGGTTGCGGGTTCGATCCCTGGCCTTGTTCAGTGGGTTAAGGATCCAGCGTTGCCGTGAGCTGTGGTGTAGGTTGCAGAAGTGGCTCGGATCCTGCATTGCTGTGGCTGTGGCGAAGGCCGGCATCTACAGCTCCTGTTAGACCCCTAGCCTGGGAACCTCCATATGCTGTGGGTGCGGCTCTAGATAAAAGGCAAAAAGACAAAGTAAATAAATAAATAAATAAAGTTCACATAACCTAAAATGAACCATTTGAAAGTGTACAACTCAGTGGCACTTAGTGCATTCACAGCGTTGTGCAACTACCACTTCTAGTTCCAAAACGTTTTATCAGCCTGAAGGAAGCCTTGCACTCATTAAGCAATCCCTCCCACACCCCCTTTCCTCCAGCTCCTGGGCAACCACTACCCTGCTTCTTGTCACTATGGATTTACCTGTTTTGGATACATCATATAAATGGAATCAAACAACCTGTGACATTTTGTGTCTAGCTTCTTTGTAGTATAGTGTTTTTGAGGCTCATCCATGTCATAGCAGGTATAAATACTTCATTCCCTTTTTTTTTCTTTTTTCTCTTTAGGGGCTGCACCGGCAGCATATGGAAGTTCCCAGGCTAGGGGTCGAATTGGAGCTGCAGCTGCTGACTTACACCACAGCCACAGCAATATGGGATCCAAGCCATGTCTGTGACCTACACCGCAGCTCACAGCAATGCCCGAACCTTAACCCACCAAGTGAGGCCAGGGATCCAACCTGCATCCTCATGGATACTAGTTGGATTCTCAACCCGCTGAGCCACAGCCCCGGTAAGATCTCATTTTACTTTGCCTGCCGCTTCCATGGGCGATACTGGAGCCTACTCAGTAACAGCAGAGCCCTGTTTTTTCTTTGAGAGTTAGGAAAATGATGAATTTCTAGTTCCTTCTAAGTGGGAGTCTCAGCTAGCAGCCAGCACTGAATGCCAGCTACCGATGTATGGAGAGTAAGTGGCCATCCCTGGCCAGATTGCTGCTCAAGAAATGGGATTCTCTGTGCCCTTTGACCTTTCCCAGCCAGTTCCACATCTCAACTCCAACACATTTATCATTCTAGAGACATTTGTTAGAAAAGATGAGATAGCTGGCAAAATGCTAAGACATTTAACTCTAGAGCAGAATGGAGGGAAAACCCTCGCTTCCCAGGCCAAACACTACGTGAGCCAGATAAAACTTTTACATCCAGACTTTTAGTTGAAAGTCCATAATTTTTCCTTTCCCTAAATCTTTTTTTTCCTTTTTGGACAAGCCTCATCTGGGAGTCATTGAAGTCAAAAGATTAACAGCAAGACGTATTTATGAAACCATCTGAAATTCTCAAAACCTGAGAACACCTCAGAGCAATTACAATGGAGATAAATGTGTAAAGGCAACTTTGGAATGGTTAAAAGTTTTCACTGTCTTAGACAAATGAATGGTAGGTATCATACGGTTTGACATTACAGACAGCATCCTAGTTACTGGCTAGGCAAGGTGGCCTACAACTTGTTAGAAGCCCAAGGCTTCTAAAGAAAGAGTTTTCTTTCTGACTTGAGGACTGAAGAGGGTACATAGTGTGTGTGTGTGTGTGTGTGTGTGTGTGTGTGTGTGTGTGTGTGCAAGCGCTCACGCACGTGCACGTGTGTGTGTGTGTGAGTCTAGCTCAAAGAAGGGTATAGCAATCTATTCACAAAGTCCCATCCTAGATTCCAGTGGATTTGCAATCATTTCAGACGTGGATCATGGCAACAGCACAGGACCTGCAGTCAGAAGACCTGGCTCAGCACCCTGGCTCTGCCACTGGCAGCCGAATGACCTTGGACAAGACACTTAAGCACCTTTGCCCTCCCTGCCTCCTCTGTAAAAGGGATGTGTGTCCTCGATGGCCTTCTGGGTCCCTGCTGGCTCTAACAGCCATGACCGTTTGTCTGAGTCAAGGCTCTGGCGTAGCTACAGACAGCTGGCTTTAGAGACTCAGTTTATCAACAGCATCTGCCTAATTTACCACTTCCTTAAGTCCCAATATTTCTCAGATGCTCACGGTTCTGTGAAATCCCCAGTGTCTTCCAGCTGAATGGGTGGGCAGAGAAGGGAAGGGGCAGAAATTCTGGTTACATTATTGAAAGCGAGAAGTGATGGTAGGAGAAAACTCCGACCATGGACGTGAGCATTTCCTCTGTCGCTGGCCACGGAAGGGCTTCCTCCACGGCTTGCCCTCTGGCCCATATTTTAGACACACTGACCCAGAATGAAGTCTTAAGAGAACATTGCTTTTTTTGGCTTCACGCTGGCCGAGGGGAGTACAAAGCAGCTCCTTTTCACGACATATTCCCTTGCACCCCCTGACTGCGTCTCCTACAGCTCCTGAAATGAGAAGACCAGAAACCAAAAGGCCATCTCGGGAACCAGAGCCGAGAGAACCTGGAAAAGGGCCCCAAAGGGAAGAAATCATCCTGCAGGGATGGTGATGGGCCCTTGAGCCAGAGTCAGCGAGGGAACCGGCAGGCAGCATCTGTGACAACACCAGGCACAAAGGGAGCAAGGTGCAAGGTCTCTGCGGTCACACCCACAGGGCTCCCTAGTTGAGGGTCTGACCCGTCTCCACGGAAGACAGCACGCTTGCTGAAGCACGGCTGCCTCCCCCTGACAGCAGTGCAACGCAGTCAGAGGGGGCGAGATGCTTTTCTTGTCTGAAGATCTGCTGGGCTTGTCTGTGGTCCATTCACTGAAATCCTTTTCCGCTTCCTGCTGTGCCCCGCTGGCCTGTATCTTTCTTCCTGCGCCCTCTCTTGGTTTGGCTCTGGGACGGCCCTTAACCGTGACCGCTGAAGGACGGAACGAGTCCGTGTTCCTTCCGTCTCGGGGGACCAGGCCCACTGAGATGCTTTGGGGCAGGCAGACGCCGCCAAGGCCGCCAGCTCTGGGTTCTGGAGGGCGCTTGCCCTTTGCTTCGCAGCGGAAGCTTCCCTGAAGTGCCCGTGAGCAGTGTTTCCGAGGAGAGCGTCGCTTTGTGAAACGTTTGCGCACAGGGGCGTTCAGGTTTGGGGGTTTTCTTCCTGTGAGTTACCAGCGGCTTGGGGCTCTTCTACAGTTAATTGTTTTACACCGATAAGAAGTTTAATAAATTTGTTAAATGAATACTTTCTGATTCGGTATTTAGCATAGATACCTTCACAGTATTGATATCTAAAACAGAAAGATCAGGAGTTCCCGTCGTGGCTCAGTGGTTAACGAATCCGACTAAGAACCGTGAGGTTGCGGGTTCGATCCCTGGCCTCGCTCAGTGGGTTAAGGATCCGGCGTTGCCGTGAGCTGTGGTGTAGGTTGCAGACGAGGCTCGGATCCCGCGTTGCTGTGGCTGTGGTGTAGGCCGGCGGCTACAGCTCCTGTTAGACCCCTAGCCTGGGAACCTCCATATGCCACGGGTGCGGTCCTAGATAAGGCAAAAAGACAAACAAAAAAAACCAGAAAGATCAAATTACCTTCTTACTTAATAAGTGGAATAAGTGGGGGTTTTTGGTCCCAAACGACACACCTTACTATTTCTCCAATACTCATTTATGGAATCCTTCAAGCTTTACCTAGAATAGACACATTTTAGGAGAAATTTTTCTACCTATGATTTCAACCTTAGGTCAAATCCAAGCAACATTTTATTAAATTAATATTATTGGGGGTTTTCATCAGGGTTTTCCCAGATAAGCTTTCTTTGTTTGTTTTCTATTTACTGTATTTTTTTATTAGAGTTGATTTACCATGTTGTGCCAATTTCTACTGTACAGCAAAATGACCATAAATACATATATACACGCATATATATGTACCGGTCATATATGTATATAAATTATTTTTCTCATGTCATCCCCCATCTTGTTCTGTCCCAAGAGACTGGACACGGTTCCCTGCTCTGTACAGTAGGACCTCATTGCTTATCCATTCTACATGCAATTGTTTGCATCTGCTAACCCCAAACTCTCAGTCCACCCTACTCGCTCCCTCTCTTCCTTGGCAACCACATGTCTGTTCTGTTACTTAACATTTCTAAAAGTGGAATGTAAGTAACAATTACTGTGTACATTTATTGCAGTGATCTCTTGCTTTTTCTTTTTCCTAAAACGCTGTTATTAAGTTGATGGTGCCTTTCGAGATCGATACTATCTCAGAAGGGTGGGAATTCAGGAATTTACGATCATCCTGCTGGATACTGCAGTCTCGAGTACACTCAACCCTCCTCTCTTACTGACACTGTTACCAGGTCCTGTGGCTCTGCCTTCTCAGTGAATCTCAGATCCAGCCTGGATAAGCTTTTGAGCTCTCAGGAAGCTATGATAGATCAGCCCTATTCAGGAGCAAAACAGAATATAAAAATACATCTTGTTTGAAAAAGAGTTCTGCCTGGTAAAACCACCACAAAGTCAGAATATCAAAGACAAACTCTGTTTACAACTCATATCACAGAAGGCTTATCGCTTTAGTGTAGAGTTTTCCTACAAATTGGTACAAGGAAGACCCACCACATTAACAGATAATTCACAGAAAAGAAAGTTTTATGTAACTCTTAAAATACGAAAAGATCCAATCTTTACTCATAAGAGAAAGGCCACGAAAACTAAAATGAATTATATTTTTTACTACTTCGATAAAGATAAAATTTTTGATAACACACTGCTGTTAGTGTACGGAAAGAGAGAACTGGACAGTGGGAGTCCAAATTGATATAATCTCTTGCAAAATTAGATTAGCAATATCTGTAAAGAGTACACAAATCCTTTGACTCAACAATTTCCTTTTCCAGGAACTTAACCTCAGATAGAGTCACACATATGTGAAATAATGTGTCCAAGTCTGTTCATTGCAGCATTATTTTAATAGTGAAAGACTGGCAACAGTGCAGTGGTACAGGTCAAAGATTACTGTGCTTTTTGCATGTCTATGCAGCTGATGATTATGCAACCTTAAAAAGAATGAGGCAGGCATATTTGTCCTAAGATGAAGTTCCAAGATACATTGTGAAGTGTAAAAAGCAGAGAAGAATGTGTAGAATAAGCTACATGCAAATAAAAAAGATATGAAATACACATTATATAATTATATATAAACATAGACGGCTACTTGACCTATAGTTTATTGATAGATGGATGGGTGTGTGCGTGTGTGTGTGTATTGCCACATGTCTAGACTATCTCTGAATGGATACACAAAAAACAGAGGAAAGAGACAATGGGGGAAGGCGAGTTCCTTTTCATTTTATGCTTTTTTGCATATCTTACATTTTGTATGATAAGAAATTTTCCTGTTTAAAACTATCAATAAAATTAATTTCAAAAGCAATTTTTAGAAGAATGAAAGATTACTTTCTCTTTCAATATTATGAAGTTCTTACATTTTTCTTGTGGCCTCTAGAAGCAGGTGCCCCTGTCTCTTAAGCACAATCACTCAACAAACTGAAGATGTCTTTAGCTGATTTTTCCTTCTTAAAATAAAAGGTGTTTTTTTTTTTTATTTTCAAAGTTATTTAGCCAAGAACCTAGAGTGAATCTGGAAAAATTCCTGAGCTCTTTCTTTGCATCTGTGCAAACTTTTGGTTCCAAGTTCTCTTCTAGATGGCTAAGTTTCTCTTTTCTTCAGGCAAAACTTCAAGACTTCCTTGCTGTCTCTCATTTTTACCCCCAATGGAATAACGATTCTGTGCCAAGCACTGTACTGTCATTATTTTAAGTCATCACAACCGTTCTATTATAGATCCATTTTGCAGATGAAGAATTGGAGTCCAAAAAGTTGAAGTTACTTGCTCAAAACTGTACAGCTAACAAAGGAGTTTTCACTACACGGAGAGATTTTAAACAGCAACAGTACAAACACGAATAGCTTGGGAAAAATTAACTTCTCCCACTTGGAATGAGACAGAGAATGTTTAGAATCTGAAAACTGGAGAATTGAAGCAGAATCTTCTATTGGGAACTGATAACGCTAATAACCCCTTTTGGCTATTGTATTAAGATTAACATGGAGTTCCCGTGGTGGCGCAGTGGTTAACGAATCCGACTAGGAACCATGAGGTTGCGGGTTCGAACCTTGGCCTCACTCAGTGGGTTAGAATCTGGCGTTGCCGTGAGCTGTGATGTAGGTCGCAGAGGCGGCTCGGATCCTGCGTTGCTGTGGTGTAAACTGACAGTTGTAGCTCCAATTCGACCCCTAGCCTGGGAACCTCCATATGCCGCAGGTGTGGCCCCCCCAAAGACAGACAGACAGACAATAAATAAATAAATAAAATAAAAGAACTCCCAGATCCTGAACTCTGCCTTGGCTTTGGAGAAGAACAAAGAGCTCCCTGAACTAAAGATAATGGCATGAGGAGGGAATGTTTCTGAATGTTTTCCTTGAAGACAAAGAAAATTAACTTCAAGCTGATCTACCTGATAAAAAACCCAAAGAATGAGAGTATGATTCATGTTTGCTTTTTCAAGTCCCCATATTTTACCCATTAGTTTTGAAGGTAAATAAAATCATGACTATTCAGGAGAAACAGATAAAAGCAAAATTAATGTGAGTCAGGCATACCCAGCTGAGTCTGGTGCAGATAAGGGAATGTTGAGGAGAAAAGTATTTCGTTTTGCAAAACACCGTCCTTTTGACAAGTGTTCATGCTTTGTATGTGAAAGAGCTTAAATCACTGACCTCACCAGCAATAAAACATGCCTAAACTTCAAGTTGTTTCATGTATTTTTAATGGACCCCCCCCTTTTTTTGGTCTCTCTAAGGGAGCTAAGTGAGTGAGATCAAATAAATTTCTTTTTTTTTTTTTTTGGTCTTTTTAGGCATAAGGAACTTCCCAGGCTAGGGATCCAATTGGAGCTGCAGTTGCTGGCCTACACCACAGCCACAGCAACGCGGGATCAGAGCCGTGTCTGTGACTTATACCACAGCTCATGGCAGCGCCAGATCCTAAACACACTGAGGGAGGCCAGGGATCGAACCTTGTGGATATTGGTTAGGTTTGTTACCGCTGAGCCAGGGTGGGAACTATTCAAATAATTTTAATAAGAGGTTTTGACAGTCCTTTGAGATACAATAGAATGCATTACGGCTGCTGGGATAATAGGGTCCCATCTTCAGCAACGATAAAGCAAAAAGGAATTGGAGCGGATGCAGGGAGTGTGGAAAGGGATGGCACGGCCACGGGTTAGGATGTTTCCTGCCTCGGCTTTCTGTTAAGTGTGCCTGGTTGGTGGTTGTTTCCATTCTTTTGTGCCCTCACCAGTTGGTGAGCGCTTCCTTTGTGCCATTTACCTTCCAACGTTTAAAAGAAAGTCCTGTTGGAGTTCCCATTGTGGCGCAGCGGAAACAAATCCGACTAGGAACCATGAGGTTGCAGGTTCGATCCCTGGCCTCGCTCATTGTGTTAAGGATCCGGCATTTCCGTGAGCTGTGGTGTAGGTCGCAATGCGGCTCGGACCCTGCGTTGCTGTGACTGTGGCGTAGGTGGGCAGCTGGGGCTCCAATTAGACCCCTAGCCTGGGAACCGCCATAAGCCATGGGTGTGGCCCTAAAAAGCCAAAAAGGGAAAAAAAGAAAAAAAGGCATGTTGAGTTTTCTAGAAATTTTGTTTTTAATAAAAGTATTTGAACTGAGCTAGCAGCAATTGCATAAAAATGCTGGGAATATGGACACAAATTTTCTTGTTATGGTTTTATTCTTTAAGGACAATAGATGTGTACATTTTTCAATCATCTTCCTCCCAAGATGCTAACACTTTCTGACAGCTGAATTTCCTGAAAAGATATTTGTTTTCAACTAAAGGTCAGATGAGGTCCTTTAATCTGAAGTTCCAGAGAGTTCCCGTCTACAGTTCTGCAGCAGTCTAACTGGTTTAGGAAGAGCTGTTGACTGCTGAGTATTCTTACAATTTTCTTTCCTCGCCTGATTCTTTGATCCCGGAAGGTGTCAGCTGCAGGAACAACTTGTAAAAACTTTGCGTTAATGGGAGTTCGGTCTGTAGATTTCGTGTCTTACGTGCAGGACTGTTCAGGAACAAGAAGTCACAGGATGTTGCTATGATTCTCCTTCTTATCAAATTAGAGGGAACATATCCTCCATGCAGGAATGCAGTATTTCTTGGTCTTTTATAGAAGGCTGAAGAGTCTTCTTTTATCCCTAACTTCCTGTTTTGTGCGCTGTGAATATTTTCAGCACTTGGGTGATGGAGTCTTGAAGCCCCCAAAGTGTAAGAGGTAGGACATGGTAGGGAGTCTGTTCTGTGCCTAAGAACTTTGAAGTTTCATATAAACGAGTCTGTGAAAAATGAACATTCTCCATGGTGGGCCATTTTTTTTTTTTTTTTTTTGTCTTTTGTCATTTTAGGGCTGCACCTGTGGCATATGGAGGTTCCCAGGCTAGGGGTCTAATCGGAGCTGCAGCTGCCGGCCTACACCACAGCCACAGCAACGCCAGATCCGAGCCATGTCTGCAACCTGCACCACAGCTCACAGCAAAGCCAGATCCTCGACCCACTGAGTGAGGCCAGGGATCAAACGCGCAACCTCACGATTCCTACTCAGATTTGTTTCCGCTGCACCACGACGGGAACCCCACGGTACGCCATTGCAATGGGGCCATTACTCAGACTTCATTTAGTAGTAAGACTGTTAGCTCACATCCACATAGCTGCATCTCAAGAATCCTATTCCTTGAAAGTGTGAATTAAAATGTAGTTCAGGTGTTGCTGTCATCCCGATTTGTTCATTCAGCTAAAACAGACTGGCTGGGAGTTTCCACTGTGGCTCAGCAGGTTAAGAACCCGACAGTATCCTTGAAGATGCAGGTTCGATCCTGGCTTTGCTCAGAGCGCTAAGGATCCAGTGTTGCCGTAAGCTGTGGTGTGGGTTGCAGATATGGCTCGGATCCCATGTTGCTGTGGCTGCGGTGTAGGTGGGCAGTTGAAGCTCCAATTCATCCCCCAGCCTGGGAACTTCCATATGCCATGGGTGCGACCCTAAAACAAAGAAAGACTGACCATTCTCTTGAGTCCCATGCACTTTCCAGGTACGATTTTATTCCTTTCTGTTTTTGCATGGGCTACTCTTTCGCTTCTTCACCTTTCTAACCCCTGCTCATCTGCAAGCACCACCTTTTCCGTGCCCTCCCCCGACTCTTCCCAGGTGAGTTGCGTAGCCTTTCTTGGGCTTCCCTTGAGCTCCATGCAGCCCTCGAACATAGTCTTGTATCGTATCTGCTGACTTCTTTGTAGCTGTTTCCCCAGTTCCCAGTACGCGGCACGAGCCACGGGCCAGGGTCTCTGCTGTGCTCGTGGTGCCCCTAACCTTGGCGGAGGGTCTGGCACGTGGTAGAAGCCCCGGGAGTGGTTGGTGAATGAAGGCGAGTATGTGTCCTGCCTTCCCTACCCTTGGGTGAGTCTGAAGGAAGATGAACTTGATTTGAGATTTTATTGCCTAATTAAATTACCCTGTCAAAATAATTTTTAAAGCCGAAAGGAAATTCAGAGCTCAGCCACAGGAAATTGAGGACTAGAGAGGTGGGGAGAGTTGGCCAAGGTCACGCAGCTGTTTAGCAGCAAACTGGGACTGAAGCCCGGGTCTCCCGTTGGCCAGGCCGAGCCCAAATATGGGGAAGCTTAGCTGTTATTTCCTCTTCAAAATTACCCCGGAATCTGGGCAAAACGATGTAGCAAACTGAAAATGCTAACGGGGGGGGGGGCAGCAAATTAAAAGTTTTTACAGGAATGAATCTAATAGCAATTATTCAAAACTCTCTGGAAATGCCAAGAGGAGGCGGTTGAGATGGGCTCACCGCTGATTTCTTTTGACAGGGCCATTGGCCTCCAGTGTTTCCTGGTTCAACTCTTAACCAGGGTGGATGGCTGAATGGGCCAAATTTAGCAACCATTACCAGCCCAGATTTGGGTTGAAAGTCATATGTCAAGTTCAAGAAATGAATTTCGATGTGTTTGTCTCCCTGAGTGTGTCCAGCGGGGAATCTGAAATGTCTCTCATTTTCAGTTGAACAGCGATGGACTTAATGAAGAAGATGAGTTTTATGTTCTACCTTGTGATTTTAGCAACCAGTTTAGCCTATTTCCAGAACAAGCCCCATCCAAAAAAACAAAAAACAAAAAACAAAAACCAGTCTGATCTTTGGAGGCACGTTGAAGTCGAAGTTGACTAATGAGTGGCTGAGCATCGGGAAGCCCTCGAGAACATTTAGCAGAAAGATGGCAAAGTGGTTCCGGCGATCCAGACTGACCTGCACACGTGATGCAGGCGCCTCATACCCCTGAGAGAAAAGTTATATTCCTTCCGCTTCTTTTTGAAATGAATACTTTGAAATTGAACAGCTTGGAGTCCTTCCTTGTCCTTCTCCCTGTCTCAGTTACACCCTAAACACGATCACCCATAAGCTAAAGATTAGGCACTCTGAGTAAAATTGCCTGCGGGTTAAAGATGATTATCCCACGATGTTTTTCAAGACCTCTCCTTGTTTGTTCTAATCTCTGATCAATATCCCATTTTGCAAATACTGCTATTCTAGACAATAACCCAGAAGACCACCGGTATGATCATGCTGAGATCTCCTGACCCCAGCTTTGATGACTAAGAGTCCCCCAAAGAAAGAAGAGTGCATGTCTGTCCTGATCCTGACTCCTACCTGAAAACCCGTTTTTCTCCTTTTTACTGTACAACTCCTTGCAATTCTTTCTGTGGTGGTGCTGGGGAGACGGTCTTTAAGGCCTTAGCCTGCTGTGATCCTCCTTTGCCTGGCAAAGAAATAAAGCTATTTTTACTTTTCCTCTTTTACTCCAAACTCTGTCTCTGCACTTCAAATCAGCTCCAGCAGACAGAGGCCGAATTCCGGCAACACGTGTGTTGTTCGGATGGCTCGGTGTTTTTTTTTTTTTTTTTTTTTGCCTTTTGTCATTTTATGGCCGCGGGTTTATGGCCGCACCCGCGGCATGTGGAGGTTCCCAGGCTAGGGGTCTAATCGGAGCTGTGGCCACTGGCCTGCGCTGCAGCCACAGCCACGCAGGATCCGAGCCGCGTCTGCAACCTACACCACAGCTCACGGCAACGCCGGATCGTTAACCCACTGAGCAAGGGCAGGGATCGAACCCGCAACCTCATGGTTCCTAGTCGGATTCGTTAACCGCTGCGCCACGACGGGAACTCCGGCTCGGTGTTTTAACATTGAAAATACTGTCAATATTTGCATATACGTTGCTTTCTGGGCTGCAGCTACAGCATATGGAAATCCCCAGACTAGGGGTCAAATCGGAGCTGCGGGTGCCGGCCTATGTCACAGACACAGCAACGCAGGATCCGAGCCTCGTCTTCAGCCTACACCACAGCTCACAGCAAGGCCAGATCCTTAACCCACTGAGCAAGGCCAGGGATAGAATCTGCGTCCTCATGGATACTAGTCAGGTTTGTCATTGCTGAGCCACAATAGGAACTCCTGTATTGTCGATATTCAAAAATACGAAGATTTCACATGTAAAAAATTCTGGATTCCTACCTAACTTTAGAAAGTGAGAGAACCCAGGAACCCTTGTATGTTAGCTTCCAGTGGCCGCCTTAACAAGTTAGCATGCCAGCTCGGTGGCTTCAAACACAAACCTATCCTCTCAGGGTTCTGGAGACCAGACGTCCAGCTGTCAGGCGCTGACAGGGCTTCTCTCTCTCTGAAGTTTCTAGGGCAGAAGGCGTCCTCGCCTCTTTCAGCTCCAGGTGGTTGCAGGCGTTCCTTGGCTTATGGCTGCGTCACTGTTCATATCACTGTCTTCTTTTTGGGTCAAAATTCCCTCTGCCTCACTCTAGTAGGAACCCTTGCTGTCGGCTCAAGGGGACAGTCCCTTTGACCCAGAAGCGCTCCGTCCCGAGCTGACCTCTCCCGCCGGGAGAGACCACCTGCCTGCCTCCATCCCTGCAGAGCAAGACCCAGTGCTGCTGCGGCACCTCCCAGCGGGAACAGCCTCCCGCCACGCCACCTGCCTCCATCCTCATGGGATGAATGAAGAAGCCCAGTGGCTCAGCTCCAGGCCTGCTACAGCGCTTCTCAGCCTTCACCTCCAAAGCCTCACTGTGCGTGGGCAGGGACCGAGAGAGAGCTCAGGGCAGATGAACTTGACAACCGCAAGGAGCACAGGAAGGGGGCAGGGTAAGCAAGAGAGGGAAGGGATTCCACGCTGGTACCCGGCCCAGTGATGAGGACTTACGGCCGTGGGCAGCGGGGTCAGCCCCCCTGGGGAGGAGCCCAGAGGACAGACACGGCGACATTCCTCACCGTCTGCTGCCACGTACCTGCGTTTCGAGTCGATTTCAGGATGAAGAGAGACATCCTGTAGTCGCAGGTACTGGAGTGTTTACTCTGAATTAATCCAGGAGG
>PVHT021183710.1:30102586-30123752 GCA_004024745.2 Catagonus wagneri
TGAATTAATCCAGGAGGTTCTGTAAGTTAGAAAGGGAGCTAAAAAACTTTTGAAGGAAAAGGCTGCTACTCCAGGTAAACGGAAAAGGAGGCTTATCTTGTTTCACTTTATTTTTTAAATTGAATCTAAGCGCACTTTTAGTTTTGAGTGAAAAAATGTACTTATTATATATGTGTATATTACCTTTATTCTCTTATAGACAACATATTATATTTTAACTCGAGATAACTAACCATGTTTTGTTTTAAATCCACACTTTATCTTACACTTTCAAACT
Organism: Catagonus wagneri; assembly: GCA_004024745.2. Taxonomy (NCBI): domain Eukaryota; kingdom Metazoa; phylum Chordata; class Mammalia; order Artiodactyla; family Tayassuidae; genus Catagonus; species Catagonus wagneri. The sequence goes on from PVHT021183710.1 coordinate 30,102,864, forward strand.
TTTACTTTTTTTTTGCTTAAGGAACTCTTACAAATTTAGAAAAAAATAGAGACAGTCAGTTCAAATTCATGAAAATCAGAATTATTAGTTGAAACTCTCAGTACATCAGGATTTACTATTACAAAAATGAATAATACTCTGCTCTTAGGGATGTCTAATTTAACAAGCTGATAAAATAATTCGTAAATGATATATTTTGTGCATGTAAATGGATCATGGTTTTTGACTTTGAAAATGCTTAGACAGAGTATTTAGGGCCAATTAAAGAAAATCTGGGTGTTCCTGTCTTGGCTCAGTGGTAACAAACCTGACTAGTATCCATGAGGAAGCAAGTTTAATCCCTGGCCTCGCTTAGTGGATTAAGGATCCGGCATTGCCATGAGGTATGGTGTAGGTCACAGATGAGGCTTGGATCTAGCGTTGCAGCTGCAGCTCCAATTCGACCCCTAGCCTGGAAACTTCCATATGCCGTGGGTGGGGCCCTAAAAGGACAAAACAAATAGACAAACAAACCAAAAAACACTGCCTGTTTGCATTATTAATTTGCTTAGTAGAAAGAGAAAGTACCAAGATTTCATAGAAACAGTGCTAGAATGGACTTGGGAGGTCGGGAACCCTGTCCGTTTTATAGCTGATATAAATGTCTGGAAGTTAAATTATCTATTCAGGCTAAGTTAATGGATAACAGATTTGTTACTAGATCTGTTACTGGAGTGGAGTGCTGGTATCATTTCATTTTAGGCAAAGTGAAAGAAAAACAAACATTTATGAGCATCTCCTATAGGGCTCTTGCATGTATTTTCCAAGATAATCCTCACAGAAATCTTCTGAAGTGAAAACTGCTCAGCTTAGAAAGACCACGCATCTTGTCCAAGGTCACACCACTGACTAAAATTGGAGCTGTGATCCTTCACCAGGACTAGCTCAATCAATGATACTTGAGACATTATTAACTGGAAGAAAATTCTTCCAGAATGGTGGAATAAAGGACTGCCCAAAATCCACTCCTCCATAAAAGCAACAAAAACAATGGTCAAAATTTTCAAAATTAACTTTTGCGGTACTCTGTAAATGAGTCAGAAGTCTTCACAAATCTAAGGAGTGTTTGTTTATTCAAGAAAAATGGAAGCCTCTTGATAAGGACAGGATGCTTTATGGCATTTTAGCAGTTTTGATCTCCTCCTCCACTCCCCAGCTTCAGGGTAGTCTCGGATAGAAACAGCCTTGCAATCACAGTAGCTATAAAAACCAACAGTCTCACAACCCCTAAAGAGGGCAGATGGATTTAGAGCTATTCCAAAGTCCCATCTCCAGAGATTTATCCTGATTTGACTGGCCTGGCAGCTCTCTGAAAACCTCACGGACAGAGTTTGTCTTAACTTGACTCAGACTTTGCTCAGTGGGAAACCCCTTTTTCTAGGATGATTGTAAATAATCAATGGCAATTGTTTAGTATCACGGTTGCTGGAGGCAGTGATACCAGGTGGGGATTTCCAAAGGGGAAATCTGAATAGGGGACTTTGAAAAGCTCCAAAATATTACTAGCAGCCTAGAAGGACACACATTTGTTCATGACCAGGATAGAGAAGGCTCTAGTTCCTAGCTTCACTTAGTGGGTTAAGTATCCAGTATTGCCGTGAGCTGCAGTGTAGGTGGCAGATATGGCTCAGATATGGGGTGGCTGTGGCATGAGCTGGCAGTTGCAGCTCTAATTCAAACCCTAGCCTGGGTACTTTCAAATGCCGCAGGTGTGGCCCTAAAAAGAAAAAAAAAAATGTGACCTGAGGAAGACTGTTTAACATTATAAGCAGGTTTATCTATTAACTAAGGGTAATATGTTAACACATTTCCTGTTACATGTTGATGATGGCGACAGCTGTGTGGAGTGCTTTAGAATTTACAAAGAATTTTTACAGACATAATTTTACTTAATTCACACAAAAAGCCTGTGAGATCTCAGGGTCAATATTTTTGTCTTCATTTTACACGTGGGAAAACTGCAACGCAGAGGAGGCGAACTCTCTGCTTGTCATTAGTGGAACTGGAATTGAGGCTTGGATCCAGGGCTCTTGACTCGAACTTCAGAACATTTTGCAAAACCGTGTTCTCGATCTGGACAGCACATCAGAATCATCTGGACAGTGTTAAAAAAAAAAAAAGTCCTCACGCCCTGTCTGACTCCTAGAGCAGTGTGATTAGAATGACTTGGCATGAGACCCAGGCAACAGTATTTGTCCCCGCTCTTCCAATAACACTGATGTTCAGCCAAGCTTGAGAACTGTGTTCTACTATATCACGTTTCCTCCTTAGGGGAGAATGGATTTTAGAAGCTGTCATGTCTAAGGGACCAACATGTGACACTTCAAAGATTGTAAGACAGCCATTGTCTTATTCACCTATTACTTACTGACAGTCTTCTATGTGCCCGGGGGCACTTTTCTAGAAGATTCCACCATATCTAAGACAAAGTTCCTGGCAGTCTGCTTACCTCATGGGCATGATTATCATCGTGTCACGGCTGGACATGGTGACCTTCTCTCATGATGCTGATCTTCCTTCCTCTTGCACCACCTCTTAATTTGACCCTGATTTTGATCATTTGCCTCCTATATGAGGATTTGGAGCCCTGAGATAGAGATGGGATGTGTGGGCACTTCCACTGTGTAAAGATGCGTGTGGAAAACTCCACTCAGGGCCCAGTGTAAAAAAATATATATATATTAAAAGCCTGCTACTATCTGCTATGTTTCCATTTTGTTCAATAGGGAGAGTCACGTAATCCATCACGCTCTTCTTTTTGACGTGGCTGCTGGGAGGCTTGGAACTGCCTACTGTGTACAAGTCTGGTTGGTTTCCTTCACTGCATCTCTTCTGGCACATTTCCCTCTGCATCAGTCAGAGTCTTGGCTCTCCTGACACCTACACAAGGTCATTGGCAAGAGTTTAATAAAGGTTTGTGGGGGCTCAGGGGAAACCAGTAAGTTACGGTGGCACATCCTGGGGTTAGTGGCATCTGGAAAGAAGCCAGTGCAGCCTGAGACTCAATGAGAAGTGGCGGCTGCTGGAACATGGATGGGGTGGCAGCTGTAGCAGAGAGGAGCCTGACATGTGCTGTAGCTGTTGGTGGAGGAACACAACCACCGCCAACACCAGGCCCCTCAGGAAGGAGGCTGGGGCAGCCATCCCAACATCTTTCTCGTCCTGACCTTCAGTCCCTCGCCAGCAATGGCCATTGGCCAACACAGACAGTAACCAGACAGCAAAGAAGCCCGATTGATGGACTTCACAGAGGTCAGCAGCCCGGGACACAGAGCAGGTGAGGGTGGACCTGGAAGGGCAAGCGAGACGGTCCTGAGCCCCGCCTTAACTAGGCCCTGAGCCTGATGCTTTACGTGGGTTTTAGTACAACGGTGCCTTCTATTTTTTTATTTTTTATTTTTTTTTGGTCTTTTTGCCTTTATCTAGAGCCACACCCGTGGCACAAGGAGGTTCCCAGGCTAGGGGTCTAACAGGAGCTGTAGCTGCCGGCCTTCGCCACAGCCACAGCCACGCGGGATCCGAGCCACGTCTGCAACCTACACCACAGCTCACGGCAACGCCGGATCCTTAACCCACTGAGCGAGGCCAGGGATCGAACCCGCAACCTCACGGTTCTTAGTCGGATTCGTTAACCACTGAGCCACGACGGGAACTCCCAACGGTACCTTTTAATGTTTGCTACTTTCGTTATTTTTATTTATTCATTCATTTATTTATTTATTTATTTATTTTTTGTCTTTTGTTATTTTAGGGCTGCACCTGCGACATGTGGAGGTTCCCAGGCTAGGGGTCGAATCGGAGCTACAGCCGCCGGCCTACACCACAGCCACAGCAACGCGGGATCCGAGCCATGTCTGCAACTTACACCACAGCTCATGGCAATGCCAGATCCTTAACCCACTGAGTGAGGCCAGGGATGGAACCTGCAACCTCATGGTTCCTAGTCGGATTCATTTCTGCTGAGCCACGATGAGGACTCCCGTCATTTTTTTCAGCTTAAAATTAGGCTGATTATAAAAGTATAATTGTCTTTACGTATGACTGGGTTACTTTTCTGTACAGTGGAAATTGATAGAATGTTGTGAACTTTTTCTACGAAATAGGAAAGATAAAAATCTTAAAAAAATTTTAAAAACAAAAATGTTGAGTTCCCACTGTGGCGCAGCGGAAATGAATCCGACTAGGAACCATGAGGCTGCAGGTTCGATCCCTGGCCTCGCTCAGTGGGTTAAGGATCCAGCGTTGCCGTGAGCTGTGGTGTAGGTCGCAGACGTGGCTCAGATCCTGTGTTGCTGTGGCTGTGATGTAGGCCGGCGGCTACAGCTCCGATTCGACCCCTAGCCTGGGAACCTCCTTATGCAGCAGGTGCAGCCCTAAAAACACAAAAAGCCAAGAAATAAAAAAAATGTAAGTGGACAAATTTAGAAATAGCAGCAAAGCCCTAAAACAGGACCACTCGTCGTGGCTGGAACATGGAGGGCAATGGAGGACCGTCACCACCTCCCTGACACGTCCAGGCTGAGATCTGAGGAACTCTTGAGGGAAGTACGCCGGTGCTGTCGTCCTTATGATTGAATCATCTCTCTTTGCGTCTCTCACAGTCGTCTGCTCCAGCCATACGTCTTAGGGGAAACTAGAGGGCTGACTCTGTTTCCTGACAGATCTGTATATTGCTCTTTAGGGGTTTGACTGGAATAAATCCTCCCGTCATGTTTTTTCAACTCAGCTACACAAGTCCAAGACTCCATATGTCATTTTTTCTTTCTCTTTTAAAAAGCATATGATTTGTTTAAGATGCTGAAAACACCAAAAGTATAAGAAGAAAATAACGATTGCCCAATTCTGCACCTAGAGATGGGCACTACAAACACTTCAGCACGTTTTCTTCTTTTTCCTTCCTTCCTTCCTTCCTTCCTTCCTTCCTTCCTTCCTTCTTTCCTTCCTTCCTTTCTTTTTTTCTTTCTCTTTTTTTTGGTTTTTTTAGGGCTGTACCTGGGCATACGTAAGTTCCCAGGCTAGGGCTTGAATCGGAGCTGCAGCTACAGCTTATGCCACAGCCACAGCAATGTGGGATCCGAGCCGTGTCTGCGACCTATACCACAGTTCACCGCAACACCAGATCTTTAACCCACTGAGGGAGGCCAGCGATTGAACCCACGTCCTCATAGATGCTGGCTGGGTTTGTTAACCACTGAACCAGGAGTGGAACTCCCAGCATGTTTTCTTTATGTCTCTATCTTTACTTGGTTTCCTTTATTATCACAGCCATGATGACAATAATTATGAGTTTGGTGCTGTACTAAACCCTTTACCATATAAAGTAAGAACTCTTATGATCTTCATTTTTTATATAAAGAAACTGAGGCAGACAGAGGTTCTATAATCTGCCCAAGGTCACAAGGGAAATAAGTGATGGGACTGGGATGTGAACCAGAACATTCTGTGTGAGTGCTCAAGCTCCCAGTCACAAAACAGATTGATCTGACATCAGTTAAAAAGCAGCAGCAGCAGAAAGAAAAACAAGGGTACCATCAAAAAAATGGAATCAGGCGATGACTTAAAATTCCAAGCCATAGAAACCTTTATCCTTGCTTCTTGCATTCCACAAAGTGTACTCTAAGTTTGTAGGCTTCCGATCCCCCAAAGGGGAGCGTTACCAGTTACAAAAGGCTTGGTGTTCCCAAGATTAAAAACAGATCAAACCATCAGCAGAAATACTGCTCTTGATATTATGAGCAGGCAGAGGTAAACTTATAGATATTCGGCTCTTATGGAATGTAACTACTGATGCTATTTATTCTTTGGGTATTGTTCCAAAGCACCTGCTCTGGGTCAGACATGGTTGGAGGTGCTAGAAATAAAGTATTTAGTAAGCTTTTACGTTGGGGATCTTACACTGTAGTCAAAGAGACAGACAATACGCAAGTCAATAAATTAACTGTTTATCGTTTTGGAGTTCCTGTTGTGGTTCAGCAGTAATGAACCAGACTAGTATCCATGGGGATGTGGGTTTGATTCCTGGCCTCGCTCAGTGAGTTAAAGATCCAGCACTGCCACAATCTGTTCTGTGTAGATTGCAGACATGGCTTGGATCTGGAGTGGCTGTGGCTGTGGTGTAGGGTAGGCCGGCAGCTGCAGCTCTGATTCGACCCCTAGCCTGGGAAGTTCCATGTGCCAAGGGCGTGGCCCTACAAAGCAAAAAAACAAACAAAAACAAAAACATAAAAACATTTCAAGCAGGGGGAGAGTGCCAGAGTAGAGAAGGGAAGGCCAGCTTTAGGAACATCCCAACTGGGGAAGAAGATGAATTCTGTGGTCTGTGTTTTGCCGCATCCTTCAAAAAAGACCAAGTCAAATGTCAAATTCAGGAAAGGCTGTTAATGTGGGGGATCAGACCAAATTATAGCGGTAGATTTTTAGATTTTAAAGAAAAAAACGATGGACTTTGTGTCCCGTAATGAATCACCTGTAAATATGATTTTATTTTTAAAATTTTATTGTGGAGTTGATTTACAATGCTGTGTTCATCTCTGCTACACAGCAGAGTGACTCAGTTCTACATACACGTGTTCCTTATATTCTTGTCCATTGTGGTTTATCACAGGATATTGAATACTGTTACCTGTGCTCTATAGTAGTGTAAATATGATGGAAAAATGTCTTTCATCCAGGGGTTGGTAAGAATTGGGGAGTGCGGTGGAGAAGTCTATCACTATGGAGAAGCTGGCGTTAGATACGGAACAGCGGTGCTCAAACTTGCCCTGACATCAGAATCCCCAAGAAGGTGTATTAAAACCTAGATTATCAGTTCACCCCCATGGGTTTTGGTTTAGAGGATCTGCATACAATACAATAATTTGTATTCCTTGTAGGTCACCATCAGCTGCTGCTACTGCTACTTTAAGGGTCACTCTTTGAGAACCACCTATGTAGACCCATTGGTCTTAAGAGATGGTTTGAGTGGTGACCATGGTATGCCAGGAGTGGATGCCAGGAGCTGGGGTGAAATACTGAGCGTAGGGTTGAAACCCTCTTGGAAAACCAAAGTGGCCTAACCTAAGCCATCTTTTAATTTTTTAATTAAAAAATTTTTTTTTGTTGTGGTCTTTTTAGAGCCAAACCTGTGGCATATGAGGTTCCCAGGCTAGGGGTCGAATCGGAGCTGCAGGTGCTGGCCTACGCCACAGCCACAGCAACGCCAGATCCTTAACCCACTGAGTGAGGTCAGGGATCGAACCCATGTCCTCATGGATACTTGTCAGGTTTGTTACTGCTGAGCCACGATGGGAACTCCTAACACACTTTTTACGAGGCTATCCCATAACTTATTTAGAAGTGAGCTGAGAACTGCTTGTTCCCAAAGAAGGCCAGGCTTTTACCCTGGGGATTTTTTTTTTTTCCCCAAAGGGCTATGAAGCATAGACAAATGGGTACTTGAAGCTTCAAGTTCTATTCTGTTATTCTGGCCAAAACGTTTTAGCCTCTGGCAAACTTTCAGGAAGATGCAAGCATCTTTGTCAAACATATATTTTATGCTGGTAAAAATATATCACAGTCATAAAATTATATTTTATACTGATAGAAAACCCTTTAAAAATATGAGACCATTCCAAATTAATAAAAGGCTCTATGAAAACAGCATTTTAATAGATGCCTAACATTTCATCATGTGAATATACGTAATTTATAGAACTGTTTTTCTTTTGGAGATTTCCACTGTTTTTGCTCCTACAAATAATGGTTTAATGAATACCTATGCACATAGATCTTTGCCTACATTTCAAATTATTCCAGATTACTCAAAGTGGAATTGCTGAGTCAAAATAAACATTTCTAATATGCTTGAAATACATTTCCATTTGCCATTTCTAACCAAGAGATATTTAACTGTGAACACTTGCAAGGACAGCGTGATTTTTGGCTTTCTTCTTTGCCATTTGAGTAAGACTAAGCCTTCTTGTTCTCAAAATAATAAGCATGTGATTCATCTAAAAGGAAGAGAAATTTCACTTCAAAGTGTCTTGAGAGAAAATTTATGAAAGTCTCTTTGAAGAGGCAGCAAGCGGAAAACAAGCCACACAACACACAGCAAAAATTCCTGGACACTATCTTTAAGCGTCTCTCCCCAGAGTTGCATCTTTAGAGCAGCTGCTTCCCTCACCCACAATCTCTAGTTTTTGTCTTTCTCTCCAACATCAGCTGAGCTCTCTTACCTTCCAGACCCAGGTCGCTGCCTCTCTTATGTAAACAGACATCAGTGCTTCAGTTTTTACATGTCCAGCCATAACCTTAAATAATGAGATTAAGGCCAGAAATGGATTGAACAGAGAGTATTTTTTTTTTGTCTTTTTGCTTTTTAGGGCCGCACCCACGGCATATGCAGGTTCCCAGACTAGGGGTCTAATCGGAGCTGTAGCCGCCGGCCTACACCACAGCCACAGCAACGCAGGATCCAAGCCGCGTCTGAGACCTACACCACAGCTCACGGCAACGCCGGATCCTTAACCCACTGAGCAAGGCCAGGGATCGAACCCATAACCTGATGGTTCCTAGTTGGATTCGTTTCCGCCGAGCCACGACGGGAACTCCGAACAGGAGTATTTTTTAAGAGGCTTTGGAGGGAAGCCCTCTTATCATTGTGGGAGTGCACTGCAGGATGGTTTTGGCTAAAAGCTGCCCTTCGGCTTTGGCATTGGCCCCTGCCGTTTTACTTCTACGCTACCTTTCTGGGCTCCCTGAAGTTGGGTGGGCTCAATGACTGTGTGAGTCCAATCACATCTACCGAAGCTAATCATCATGACAAACTCATGTTACAAATGAACAAACATGTCAATTTATTAATATTTGAATACTCTTTTAATTCTTACATTTTTTATTAAAGAATAGTTGATTTACAATTTTGTATTGATTTCTGCTGTATAGCAAAGTGATTCTGTTGTATATATATAATATACACACACACGCACAGACATGTATATTGACATACACATATTTTTTTCTTATTCTTTTCGATATGGCTTATCACAGGATATCAAATATAGTTCCCTATGCTATACAGTAGGATCCTGTTTTTTTTTAGGGCCGCACTCGCGGCATATGGAGGTTCCCAGGCTAGGGGTCTAATCAGAGCTGTAGCCGCCGGCCTACATCACAGCCACAGCAACGCGGGATCTGAGCCGTGTCTGCAGCCTACACCACAGCTCATGGCAAAGCCGGATCCTTAACCCACTGAGCGAGGCCAGGGATCGATCCCGCAACCTCATGGTTCTTAGTCGGATTCGTTAACTGCTGTGCCACAATGGGAACTCCAAGATCCTGTTTTTTCTCAGTTCTATATAATAGTTTGCATCTGCTAACTCCAAACGCCCACTCCATCCCTCCCCCACTCCCATCCCCCTTGATAATCTCAAGTCTGTTCTCCACGTCTGTGAGTTCAATCCTGTTTTATGGACATTCATTTATGTCATATTTTAGGTTCTGCATATAAGTGATATAATATGGCATTTTCTTTCTCTTTCTGACATACTTAGCTTGATAATGTCTAAGTCTATACATGTTACTGTAAATGGCATTATTTCATTCTTTTTCATGTCTGCATAGTGGAATACTCAACTTTTAAACGTGGATAAGCATTTTTGGTGTAATTTGGAATAGAAATCTCTTTTTGTGTTTTATATACGTTGAAATTTAATTATTTCTTTGAAGTAGGTGTATAATTACTAATTTCAAGAGTGTAATACTATCATTACTAATATTATAAAAGTTGTTAACTTTACTTATAAAAAATCTTTACACAGATGTATTGGTAAATTGATTCACTGTTTGAGAATGTATTAGCTAGGTAACTTTAGGAAGAACTTTATAGCCTTTTCTAGCCAACGAATGCTTCTAAAAATTAAAATAATAATACAAAGCTGAATAATAAAAAGCTCCTCTTATTCATAATTAGAATCTTTGTGGAATCATTTGGGTACTAGCGTTCTTAACATTAAACAAAATAATCTTAAAGAAATTATTTAACTTCAAGTGACTTAATAGCCATTTTTCGAGTGATTGTAGCCATTTAGACTAAACTTCTTTCAAGAAAAAGACCTTTTTAATAGTTTTGGTGAATGGACGGAAAGCAGAATGCCAGCTTTTTCATCTCACAGTGACGTAGGGGCAGAACATTCATCGTCACGTATGGCAGCATCTATGGTAAATTACCACGGATCCAGATGTAAGAAAAAGTATACACTACGAGGAAAATAAGAAAGTACTAGAGGAAAATGAGCTATTTAAAAATGTTCTTCCTTTTCTGCCCTCAATTTAAGGGGAGTGACTGACTGTCCAGCAAGTGACAAAGTTCAGAACCCATTGCTCCAAATCTTGCTGGTCAATGTGCACTGTTTAACTAATAAAAGGTTAAACAGTAAGGTTTGATGATGATTATCGTAATTTATTTAGATTCATTGTGCTTATCCCAGAAGTATGTTCACTGATTAGGAGATTTGGCTTTAGGTGAATTTTGATTTTTTTTTTCACTCACATTTGTAATTCAGTCCAAATGTGTATTTGCTGCACCTCTAACACTGTAATATTTCTAATCCTGTCAAAGCTCATTAGCAAAAACCGCTGTTGACTGTAGCAGCAGGAGATCGGGTCCAAACTGCCTCATGGAAACACTCCCATCTGGATGTGAGCTTTTCAGCTTTCCTCAACGAGGCATTCAGTGAGCAAAAGAGGAGATATTCTATGATCAGGAGAGTTTTCTCTTCTGGAACATTCTTCTTAAAATCTTCAAGTACCCTCTGTACTGTTTCTAATTTGGACCTGATATGGGCTTACAAGACACCAAGAGGATTCAAGTCCCGATTTTCTGCTAAAAGAATGCCTGGTGATGTTCCCAATGGCAAAATCGCTCAGAGGATGCGGTATCCAAAGTCCTCCCTTTGCAGATGAAGAAACAGGCTTGAGGAGGTGGAAGAATTTGTCCCCATGCCAGCAGCTAACGGGGAAGAACTGGTCCAGAATCCAGCCTCCCAACATGCGATCCCAACAAGCGAATTGTCACCTCTCAACCAGTCCTTTGTCCCTTTCTTAGTGACATGCTCCTGACCAGAGTTAAGAATCACCTTCCTTTTCCTTGTTTTTTTTTTTTTTTTTGGGAGGGGGGAGCTGCACCTGCAGCACATGGAGGTTCCCAGGCTAGCGGTCACATCAGAACTACAGACACCAGCCTGCGCCACAGCCACAGCAACACCAGATCCGAGCCAAGACTGCAACCTGCACCACAGCTCACCTCAAGTCCTTAACTTGCTGAGCAAGGCTCCCAGATAGTGTCCTCATGGATCCTAGTCGGGTTCGTTACCACCGAGCTACGATGGGAACTCTGAAAGACTGTCCTTTTTCTTTTCAAATTTAGTCATCTTTCAACTTTCAAGCACTGATGGGACAGAACCCCTTTGATCTCTCTCCAAGTATTTCCTGAGCGTTTCAACCTGCTGCCTCGTGGGTTTAATGCGCATCCCAGATGAGCCATTGATGCTTCCGGCTCAAAGAACCATTCATTATTACAGTGATTATTACGAAATGCATTTTGGCAACCGCTCCTTCCCCTTAATTTTGAAACCCATGTGTGTTCAACAGGAAATCTGGTCCATGTGTTTTTTGACTCATTTGCACCCAGGTCATTAGAATGTGGTTGGTCAGAGCTAACTGGACTCTAAGCTGTGCTCTGGGCCTTTCATAACACCTTGATGATCTTAGCTTCTGCAAGACGTCACCAGGCAGATCGTGTGTAGCTAGTGTTCTGACTCCAGCTCTTCGAAGTTGACTCTGACGTACTCCCGGGCACCTTTTCTTAATTAAATCCATATTTTTGATGTTTTCTTTGGATGACGGTGTGAGACCGAGACAAGCTTGAGCACACTCTCCTCCTTCTAGAAACATCTAGAAATGGTCTTATAAATAACAATATGGACGGTTTATTGAGCATTTACTACGTGCCAGGCACTGTTTTAGGTGCTCTGCCTGCATTTAATTCTCACAATAACCCAGTGATGTGGGTATGATTATTATTTCCATTTTAAAGACCGGAAACCAGAGGCCCAAGGTCACAGCTAATCGGCATTAAAGTACACGTTGAACTCTGTTTAGCTCTAGGGCAGGGCTTTTGAAAATTATGCAGTCACGTGAAACTGAGACTCTATGTCCATGATAGACTGCATTTCCTTACACTGGATTTGAGATATTTCAGTGAATAGGCCTGCCAACATTAGCTTTCTTAGACAGCTACCTCAATGACTACATATGTTGATTTTTTTTGGTTTTTGTTTTGTGATTTTTGTGTTTTTTTTTGTTTTATTGAAATATAGTTAATTTACAGCTGTGATCATTTCTGCTGTATAATAAAGTGACCCGGTCATACATATCCATTCTCTCTCAGATTCTTTTCCCACATAGATTCTCTTCCCACACAGATTTCACATAATACTGCATAGAGTTCTCTGTGCTATACAGCAGGTCCCCATTGGCCAATTGTACATGTTAACATTCGCCATAATCATTATGGCTATTATAAAATGCCCATACAAATTCCTTTGGCTGAGAAGAGAGCCAATTGCAGTCAGACCCATCTGCTTGGGTCGATATCTTGCTGTGTAATTTGATCCCAGAGGATATTTCAAGACTACACACACTGGTGAGAAAGGCTGCTCACCGGGAGGCTTGACTCTATGCTACGATCATGACGACGTGTCCCAGGCAGAACCAGTGCCAGGCACTTAGGAAATGCGATGGGCACACTGAATTGAATGTTGAAAACCAGAGACTCAGTTGTAAACAAGTAGGACAGATAAGGTTGTACCTCTACAGGAAATTTGGGAGAAGGGCCAGCTTACTTCAAACTCGGACAAAGTCCTGTCCTCATAGCTCTGTCCATGCTCATTCACACCTTAAACTGTTTGTGGAAATCTGGGTCAGGGAGACAGCTGTATGTGTCACACACCTCTGCCTTTCTCTGAATATTAGATCAGCCAAAACACGTTTGGGGAAGAGGGACTAGAAAACCCACTGTCGTTGAACTATATCGCACCACTTACAGGTTCTTAAAGCTGTGGTAGGATCCTATTCCTGATTTTGCAGTTTACTCTTTGCTCACATTTTAGCTACACAACCTTAAGCCCCAAGGACATAGCCACTCTCATAATTAAAAGCCCAACATCATAATATATGTAGATCCAGAAATATCTACGTATATTTCTACATATCCTTCTTAGACAATCTCGTCAGATCACCTATTATCTATATTCTGCCTCCCAAGCCTCCGTCTGTAGCCCACAGCCCTTTGCCTCCTGTACAGCTTGATTTGGAGGTTCCACAGGGTTTCAAATTCAGTGTCTAAACTTGAACTTACCGACTCTTCTTCCCGGCTCCCGCAACAAGCTCCTTCCTTTGTGTTCCTATCTCGGTAAAAGACTCTGTTTCCTCTCCTTCCTCACCTCCTTTACGTTCAGTCTCTCCAGTTTTGTCATTTACCCCTTTACACTGTGTTCGCTCAGTGCACCTGCTCTGACTGCCCTTCTTCCGTGCCGCTCCGCCGCAGCCCCTCCCATCAGGCCGCAAAGAGCTCTCGTCACCTCTCTCCGCCTTTGGGCCATTCTCTACACTGTATACATGTACCTTTGTCTCTTCGGTGGCTCTCTCTTGCCCTTGGGTTGAAATCTTAACTCCGGACTGATCTTTCTCTGCAGACTCGTTGGGAGAAGCAAAGTAGTCCGATTCATAATTAAATATCATTGAATACTATTCATTGAGTGGAATGAAAGGGCCTACGCTGATTCTGTTCAATGGCCTTTTCCCAAAGCTTGGAGGACGAGGTGGAGTGGGAGGGCAGTCAGGAATCACGGTCTTGCCTCCCTTGACCTTGGGTCTTTCAAAGAGGAGAGGAGAGTAACACCCTGCTTGCTATATTCCCATTCTGTGCCACTAGACGCTTTAAAGATATAAGCTCACTGTATCCCAGCAGATACCCTCTCGATATTACTATCTTCACTTTAGAGAGGATAAAGCTGAGTCCAGGAAGGAATATGCCCAAATGCACAAGCTTAAAATTGCCTGAGCTTCGTCATTGACAAAACTATCATTCAAACCCTAATCTGGTGAACTCCAAAGCTGGGCCTCCAGTGTGTGATGAACTAAGTCCATCAACCGTACAAAATTCAACCTAAAACTAAGTCCAATAACCTTGTACATGAACCACATCTGATCCAGGCCTCCTGCCCACCCTCCCTCAAATGACCTTTGCCAATACACTCAGGCCTCTATTCCACCCATCACAGCCCCCCAACCACAGTCCACAGGTTCTAGATAGGGAGTTTTAATTAAAATTCTTCTAACTGCTTAGTTAGAAGACAGGTTTCCCTCTTTCACAGGTGCCAATTCTTGGGAAGAATTAGAGAAGCTAAGTAAAAAAATAAGCAGAGTGCAAAGAGGGAAGTGGATTTCCTGGCATCTGAGTTTATAATTTATTTATCTTTTGGCCGCACCCACAGCATATGGAAATTCCCAGGCCAGGGATTGAATCCAAGCCACAGCAGCGGGAATACTGGATCCGTAACCCACTGCACCGGGCTGGGGATCGAACCCACACCTCTGCAGCAACCAGAACCACTGCATTTGGACCCTGAACCCACTGCTCCACAGCAGGGACTCTCTGGCATCCGAGTTTGAAGCTTTCAGAACTGTGGACCCAGGTGCTGAGGCGAATGGGGCAACTTGAGTGCCCTGAGATTGAACACAATTCCTTGAGGAGCATGAGTGTGTGAATGAGAGAAACAATAACATGGAGTCATAAGCTCAGGGAAAACAGGATAAGACGAGAGCCCTTATCCACCTCAATTCATTTTATTTTATTTTATTATTTACTTATTTATTTTGTCTTTTTGCCTTATCTAGGGCCGCACCCGCGGCATATGGAGGTTCCCAGGCTAGGGGTCTAACAGGAGCTGTAGCTGCCGGCCTTCTCCATAGCCACAGCAACGCGGGATCTGAGCCGCGTCTGCAACCTACACCACAGCTCATGGCAACGCCGGATTCTTAACCCACTGAGCGAGGCCAGGGATCGATCCCGCAACCTCTTGGTTCCTAGTCGGATTCGTTAACCACTGAGCCACGATGGGAACTCTCACCTCAATTCATTTTAAAATTCATCCATGTTCTTAAGCGCTTCTTCACTGTTCCTGCTGGTGAGCTCACACAGTCCAGGCAGGGGGACAGACATGAAAACACAGAAGTAACACTTGATTACGATAACTGCGCTAAGTACCTGCATGGCACAGGAGAGAAAGAAATGAATTGGTTTTGAGAATCCCAGGGAATTGAGAATTTAGGATTCTCGGAGGCGGTGACATCTGCGTGGAGTTTTGAAGAACAGATAGGAGTTCATCAGATGGAAAGGCAGAGAACATTGCTTTAAGAGCAGGAGAAAGTACACACAAAGTCATAGAAGCCAAAACGAAAAAGCAAACGAAGCTCATGAGGCGTGTAGGATCTGGCGAGGGTTGCTTAAAGGCCACGGGGTGCGTGCGTATCTGTGATGAATCCACATTTTCATCTTCTAAAGACAGAGAGATGTGTGCAGTTAATTACCTGCAATGCCCTCCCTTTTGCGTTCCTGATATGTGTCCTCAAGAAGGAATCCAGTCTAGCCAGACGCTGTGTATGTATATGTCGAAGAAAGAATAACATAGGAGGGAAAGAGTCTTATAAATGTCACAGTACTGTCCGTTTTTATATGATGTATGAAGTAATATAAATTCACTGCTCCCATAAATTTAGAGAGAAGTCCAACTTCAGGGCCTGTTAACAAGGGCTGTTGGACCTTGTGAACAAAGCATTCTCCTTTGCTCTGGGGGCCTTCTGATAACGGCATTATTAGGTTCTTATGGAATGGATTTGGTGGACTAAGTCCTTGGTGGGTTGGGATATGCAAGAGAAGTTCAAAGCCAGCTCTTGTGATTTGCCTGGGATGTTAGTCCGCGCTGTCTCTGGCAGCCCCTGGAGAAAGCTGGCATCGTCCCGCTGCATATTTCATTCCTAACAAGCTCGTTCTTCTGTGCGAGGCTTTCTGTGAGCCCCAAGATGACATGGAGATGTCAGTGGATTCTGCTCAGTTTTGCCAGCTTTTCCTGAGCTTAAAACGATGCCAGATCCAGCACTGGCTGCTGCTTTTAGGAGATGAGCTCTTTGTGTGATGATAAATTCCCTGAATTGGAGTTTGGAAGGCTGAACTCTTTCCCCAGTTTTGCAAACACGAGCAAGTGAGTTGGATGCATGGGAGCTTGCTCATTAGTGTCCTGTTAGAACATATCTGTGTTGGTGGCAGAGACTGAGAGCTGCTACATATTCTCCCATCCTTCCTTAGAAATACCACCTTGAAGACTCCTCCCAGTTGCCTTCTGTCCAGAGTTACTAATGAGAGAAAAGCAAAAGTTGTCTTCTGTTGATAGAAGTTGACTTCAAAAGTTGACTCTGTTGATAGACCAATGCATCCCCCCTTTCTTCATTCTTCTTATTTCCTAACTGGAATCATAACCCAATGGTTGGTGCTCCAGCAGCCATCCTGGATGATGGAAACCATGCACTAAGTTTGGAGGAAAAGAAAGATAGAGCGAGCTGCATCCTTGATGACATTGAAAGCCTGCATTCCAACCCTGGAGTGCCTACTTCTGCACTTCATATTGTATAAGAGAAAAATAGCCCCCTTAAACTTGTTTAAGCCTATGTTATTTGGGTGTTCTATCAGATACAGCTGAAACCAATTCGTAATAGGAAACACTTTAGTATTTTCTTCTACCATATATCAGTTTTCCTCAAACAGCTGCCAGCAATTCTGGAGAAAATAGACAATAATTGTTCGGAGCTGGGGTTCAGGAGTCAGCCTGCCTAAGGCAGCATCCTGGCTCTACCACTCACAAGGTCACGACCTTGAGCAAATTCCTGAACTGTTTTGGGCCTTAGTTTCCTCTGTTAAATGATAGGTATAATGATAGTACTTACCTTTGTAGGGTGGTTGTGAAGATCAAGGTAAAATAAATAACTTATGTAAAGTACTTTGAGTATGTCCAGCACCTTAAAGTCACTCAGCACATATTAGTTATTATCATTGCTTTTTAAAAAAAATCATTTGTTTTATTCTAGCACTATGAACCTAGAAGGCACCAGCAGAGAAATTTCAGGGAAGGGTGGGGTTGTTCCAGCTTGGGTGAACGTCCATGTGGCCTGAAAGATGTGACAGTAGGTTTGGTCTGGCCTGGGTCACGCCACACACTGCCCCCCAACCCCAAGTGGTGCTATTGGTGAGAGAGGAAGTCAACTGAATGTGGTGCCACAAATAGGCAAGGAGGTGCATGATGGGAAACAAAGACCAAAGCTCCCATATGCCTCCTATCGGCCTCTTAAAGATATTAAGAAAATACATGTCCGCCAAGATCCTTGAAACTTTTGTGCCAGTGATACAAGGAGTTGCTATCCCAGCATTCACATCAGTCTCTGCAGCCTTTTTTCTTAGACTTACGCCAAATTTTGGTCTCACCTTTCTTTCAGTGCTGAGGCAGCCATGGAAACCCTGCAAAACCCAAACTCTAATCCCCCTCCTCTTCCCTCACTCCCCTGATGATAAAAACAACACACGATGAAGAGACAAGCCGGGGACCTCCACCACCAAGCCAGTCACCCGCAGGGTAAAAAAAAACATCTCCTGCCAACAAAGGGTCTATGGAAGACACACAAAACAATCCCGCAAGCAAACAGCTGCCCGAGGCATGGTATTGTGCTGTAAAATTTCCCCGCTCTGTGTGTGTATTTGTGTGTGTGTTTATTAATCATGTCTATTTTCTGTATTAGGATGATCTGACATCTTGGGGTCTTGCTGGCCCCAGAAGGACAGCCCTTCCCTTCCCAGTTAGGTAATTCCCAGAGATAGTACTCACTCGCGGGGGGTCTTTCAAAGGCAAACCAGTCACGGCCCAGCCCACAGCCCCAACCATCTTGTCTACTGGGTTCTCACACCCTGGGCCTCCCTCCACCTGCCCCCGATCTCTCCAAGGCCAGCCACTAGACAGCCAGGGACAGCCCGAAGTCCCCAGAACTTGCTGAGTTTACTCAAACTTGCCAATCAGAAGCCTGCTTACCCTGCCTCACCTGATCCTTCCCACGAAAACCGCAATAAAGCCTCTCACTCACGTTTCCCCCACTTTTTCTGCCTCCTGACCAACCCTGGTACTTCCCCGTGTGGCCCTTTGAAGGGCGGCAGGATTCCTGTTCCTAGAAATCTGTGAGTACAGGAAACTTCTTCCATCGTGACAGTCATTTCCACGTTGTTATATCTTCCCATACCTGATTAAAACACAATCCAGGTACCCTTTTAAAAGTGTGTTTGAGTGTGCGTGCGTGTGCCTGTGTGTGTGCACAAGTGCACAGAAGTCTGAAATGTTTAGAAAATGGAGACTTGGACTTAAGCTCTGATTTTTCTCACAGACTTGCGTAACAGACACTAGGCTTTCCTGATGTTCACGGCCCTATCTGCCAAATTTTTATCAGCCTTTTACTCCAGAGTCTGGATGTTACTTCTCCAAGAATTATCTCTCTAATGAATCATGACATTGGCCTCTCATCTTATCAGATTAACTCTTCTGGGAATCTATTTTGTGTCTAAAGGAGATAATATTAAAAATGTTCAGTAAGTCAATTTTGTTGTCCTATCTTAACAACTAAAAAGTTTCTCAGCATCGATGGCTCTTTCTGGTGATCTGAGCATCTTAAAAGAAACATCCGCCCAGACATGTCTGGAGGTGCAAGACGAGGGTTGTGATCAGCGGTTAATGCTGGAATGGGGACCAAGAGATTGGCACAGGGATGGGACCCCTTCTGGGAAAAATGAAGCTAACCTTTCACCAAATCCAAAAGATGCTGACACTGGTTTTGTCTTAAGCACATGAGTGAAAGAGAAATGTCTGATATAAGACAACGCTTACCCTTTAAAGAAGAAAAGTAATGACAGGATTTATTTAAGTGTTCCTTTCTCCAAGCTCTTTTCTCAGTCCTAACAAACCACCCAGGGTTTTGAAGCCATCAGTGTTACCAGAAGAAGTCCCAGGAGAATAGAGTTGGCTCTAGGATGGTTCTCTTAAGATGAAACTATTTTCCAGGTTTCGGGGAGGCCCGAATCCAGGATCATATCATTCGTGTTTTTCGTATTTGTTGAGGGCAAAGTCAAAGTTCAGTGTAGCTGCTGTGCTGAAAGAACAGGGAAGCTGTCATTTCCTCCTGCCACAGCCACAGCTTAGAGTTCTAGATATCATTAGATCCCCCCGAATCAGAAACATCTGGATTTTTTTTTTTTTTTTGTCCCTTTTGTCGTTTTAGGGCCGCACCTATGGCACGTGGAGGTTCCCAGGCTAGGGGTCGAATTGGAGCTACAGCTTCAGGCCTACACCACAGCCACAACAACGCGGGATCCGAGCTGTGTCTGCAACCTTCACGGCAACGCTGGATCCTTAACTCACTGAGCAAGGCCAGGGATTGAACCCGCAACCTCATGATTCCTAGTCAGATTCTTTTCCGCTGCACCATGACGGGAACTCCCAGCACTGGCTGTTTTTTTTATTACTTAGCCTAGCCCCTTGTGCTCCCCCTTCCTGTTAGCAATAGCACCTCTAACCAGGTGCTGGGGCCTTGAGAAGAATCTCGCACTGTACGGTTATCATCTGAGAACACCTAGAGACACAGGTTTCAGAGTCTTCACCTCAAGGTCTAGAGTATGCCCAGCTTCTCCGGATATGGCCCTGGACGGCTCGCCAGTGGAACCAGGGGCCCTTCCTGGGTCTCCTTTGAATTCAGCCTCCGATTGCTCACCAGGGAAGGTGTGAAACAGCAGCCCATGGGCAGAGGCTTAATCCAGCAGGCCCTCCACTGGGGCCACCTCCTCCCCCAGCATCTGTCTGCATTCTGTTGGGCAGGGACAACTCAAAGGGGCTCTGGTTTCTCCTTGATGCCAGCTCGAGGGAGAGCCAAATGTGGCTCTGTCAGCACATGGGAGATCAAAGAACTTCCAACCCCAACCCCCAGCCGAGCTTCAGAGAACTGAGCCACACGGAAGACCTGGCTCCCTCTGTAAGGGTTCTGCTGCCCTCTTCCCAGCCCATGCCCTTTGACCACGGCCCCTCGGAGTTTGAGAGAGACTTTGGCAGCTTCCATAGTTTGGGGTTCATTAGAAAAACAGACATACTGGAGTTCCCGTCGTGGCACAGTGGTTAATGAATCCAACTAGGAACTGTGAGGTTGCAGGTTCGATCCCTGCCCTTGCTCAGTGGGTTAACGATCTGGCGTTGCCGAGAGCTGTGGTGTAGGTCGCAGATGCGGCTCGGATCCTGCGTTGCTGTGGCTGTGGCTGTGGCTGTAGGCCAGTGGCTACAGCTCCGATTAGACCCCTAGCCTGGAAACCTCCACATGCCGCAGGTGCGGCCCTAAAATGACAAAAGGCAAAAAAAAAAAAAGAAAAACAGACATACTGGAGTTCCCGTCATGGCACCGTGGAAACTAATCTGATCAGGACCCATGAGGTTGCGGGTTTGATCCCTGGCATCGCTCAGTGGGTTAACAATCCGGCTTTGCCGTGAGCTGTGGTGTAGGTTGCAGACTTGGCTCGGATCTGGCGTTGCTGTAGCTGTGGTGTAGGCTGGCGGCTGTAGCTCCGATTTGACCCCTAGCCTGAGAACCTCCATATGCCGTGAGTGAGGCCCTAAAAAGCCAAAAAAAAAAAAAAAACAGACATACTGGAGTTCCCATAATGGCTCAGCAGTTGATGAA
>PVHT021183710.1:30124752-30145790 GCA_004024745.2 Catagonus wagneri
GGGTTCCAACCCTGGCCTCCCTCAGTGGGTTAAGGATTCAGCACTGCCGTGAGCTGTGGTGTAGGTCACAGATGACGTTCGGATCCTGTGTTGTTGTGGCTGTGGTCTAGGCTGGCGGTTACAGCTCCGATTCAACCCCTAGCCTGGAAACCTCCTTATGCTGCAGGTGCAATTCTAAAAAGACAAAAAAAAAAAAAAAAAAAACGAAAACCAAAAAACAGACATACCAAAATGGGAGTTCCTACTGTGGAGCAGCAGAAACAAATCTGACTAGTATCCATGAGGATGGGGCTAGATCCCTGGCTTTGCTCAGTGGGTCAGGGATTCGGGGTTGCCGTGAGCTGTGGAGTAGGTCGCAGATGTGGCTGGAATCCCACGTTGCTGTGGCTGTGGCGTTGGCTGGCGGCTGCAGCTCCAATTCAGTCCCTAGCTTGGGAACTTCCATATGCTGTGAATGCAGCTCTAAAAAGACAAAAAATAAAAATAGATAAAAATTAACAAAACAAAAAAACACACATACCAAAACATATACACACTACCGTATGCAAAATGAACAACAAGGACCTATTGTGTAGCATAGGGAGCTATATTCAACATCTTATAATAACCTATAGTGGAAAAGAACCTGAAAAAAGAATATATATATATATGTGTGTGTTTTATATATTTCACACAGACATACATCATTGAAACATTTTGCTGTACACCTGAAACTGACATAACATTGTTAACTACACTCCAATTTTTAAAAAAGATTTTAAGAGAAGCAAAACATGTTTTTTTCATTTTTAAAAATTTTATTATAGTTGATTTACAATATTGTGTTAATTTCTGCCATACAGCAAAATGATTTAGTTATACACATACACAGAAAAACATGTTTTTAAGAATTGCAGTACATATATATATATATATATATACTATATACTTTTTATCTTTTTCTTTTTAGGGCTGCCCCCACGGCATATGGAAGTTCCCAGGTCGAATCGGAGCTGCAGCCGCCGACCTACACGACAGCCACAGCAACTCGGGCGGGATCCCTAACCCACTGAGCGAGGCCAGGGCTCAAACGCGAATCCTCAAGCATGCTAGTCGTTTTCATTACTGCTGAGCTCCAGTGGGAATTCCCAGAATCGTGGTATAGCTTAAATGTTTACATTTACTGTATTAACACTTTCAAGTCATGAGGAAACAAGGCAATGGAATGATGTTATTCACAAAAAACTCGGAATTTATAGAAGGATTGATTCATAGTGTACTAGAGGTGCCACAGACTGCGCATGGGGTGCGCGTTAAACTGATGGAGCTCACAGCTCTGTTCTCTCTCCCCAGCCGTCTTGGCGACTCTACGAATTCCATGCTCAGAAGAAATAAAGCTGAGGGTACATTTGTGGCCTCAGCCTCCTAAGCCTACTGGCCCACACCCCCTCCGCATTTGCCCAGCCACCCCTCTGCCCTCACTGCCTGCAGGGGTATCAGACATTCCACTGGGAGGGACAGCAAGTAATTTAGCGACGACCTTTTATGATGAGCTCTCAAGGGCTGTGAGAAGCATACCACTCCCAGGAAAAGGGATCTGGGCCTGAGACGGATCTACAGCCTGCATGGATGCAGACTCCAAACACATTTTCTCCAGCTGGTCGTTAATTTCAGGAAACAGCTTGTACTTACACCCTTGGCTTGGAAAACCAGAACTCTCAGGCAGAATTTACGAAGTTTTCAAGAGTAGCTTTCAACCCTGCAGACAGGCTAATTGCTGGGGAATTTTCCAGTACCAGGGAGGAGGAAAAGCCATCCCATTTCTTTATGTCCCATTGTTTTAGGGAAATCTAGGCTCTGGGAGCTGGGTGGCACCTCTTGGCTCTACTGACCCAAGAGAAGCCAAGAATCCCTAACCAAGCTGCGGTCTCTTGCTAAGGCTCATGGAGATGAATAGAAGTCATCCGCACTTTTCTAAATTAACTGACATGAAACTGAGATGTCTCTCCCCATCCCCTACCACCGTGCCATGGCCTGTTCACTGAATATTTTTATTAACACGAGCAAACAAGTAGTAATACCAGAAAATGATCCATCTTGGTATTGGCCACACTATCTGGTCTGAAATATTTATGATTTTCCTTTCCCATGGCAGAAACAGTAGGAGACCGCTTTTACATTGCAGAATTATATTGCTGCACAAGAGAATTGAATGAGTACATGTTATGGTGATAGAGAGAAATTTGTGTATAAATGAAGCCCAGATTCCAAGTATAATGAACCCCTGGCAATGGTCTGCAGTGAATTCCCTCCCTCTCTTTCTCCCTTCCTTCCTTCTTTCCTCCCCCCCTTCTTCCTTCTTTCCTCCCTCACTCCCTTTTTTCCTTCCTTCTTTTTTTCTTAGTGATGAGGCTCAGATTATGCTCATAGTCGAAGCCCATAGCCTGTGGTTTGTGATAACTAGATGATAAAGTGTGGAGAATGAACGTGTACGCAGGAGTATTTTAGAATCCCCAGGAGAGCTTTAAAAATACCAATTCCTGGTTTCCACCTCCAGAGATTATTGTAATTTGTCTAGGATGAGACAAACTGGGTACTAGGATTTATGAAACTCCCTACGTGGTCCCAATGCAACTGACAAGATTAAGAACCACTGATTTAAGTAAAAGCAATGCTAAATTAGTCAAACAGTTGATTCATTTCCCTGTTGACAAAACTGAATAAAGTGATTGTGTTGGGGGTGCTGAATAGACACACCCTAAAAGTGATGTTATTTGACTATTAATGGGTTAGTCCCTCATGGCAGGATTTTTACAGATTCACAATGAGGCAGAAAGGCAGAAGACTCTATTGAAAGAATATGGTTTTTGACATGACACAGTCTGTCACATTTTCTTTTTTTTCATGTGCTAGCCTTTAGTCTGCCAGTCTGTTTCAGACTTGCTAAAATACTTGCATAGGCAGTTTCATTGTAGGCTGATGAAGCTGCTGGACCATGAGGTCTGGCTATGCCGCACATAGAATCCCCGCACGACCACTGGCTGACTCTAGCCCACTGCAGTGCGAAGTCACTTCCTCGGAGTGCTGTCAGCAAACATTTCTGGCCTGGGTCCTGTGTCATCAACAGGATTCTGTCCTTGACATCTGGAACACCCGTCCGAGAGGCGAGCACATAGTTTTGAAATGAAGTTAGGTCGTTGACCAATTAAAGATGTGTGTTTGATAGAAACCCTGTGCAGCTCATCAGCTGTCTGGCTGATTTCCCGCAGGTATGAATTCCTCGTGATTCTCGGTTACCGATCGTTCGGGTGATGAGTTTTGAAGCTGGAAGGTCATGCGGCGTGAGTCCGACTGCGGCTGGTTTCATTAGGTTGGGAGAGTAGGTGACCAGCCACCTGTGAGCGATTTTTAGCGGTGCCTCTGCACGCGGTCAAACCCGGCTGGGGTTGTGCCAACCTGAATGTGGCACGCCACTCCTGTTTTAGAGCTATACTGTAGTGCTATTGGTTATAGTGGTTATTGCAGGCTTCTGGACATGGCAAATGCTATGTTTATGTGCTTTCCATCACAGCAGGGTTTCCCAGTCTCACCACTATTGACATTTTGGGCTCGATATTTCTGTGGTTGTTGCTTGCAGGAGTTGTCCTGTGTATGACAGGGCGTTTGGTAGCACCCTGGTCCTTACCCAGCGGATACCAGGAGTCTTCCTCTGGTTGTGACAACCAAAGATGTCTCTAGACATTGTCAAATGTTTCCTGGGAGGTGGGGACTGGGTAGTAAAACTATTGCAGTTGAGCACCAGTGAGAGTTCCCCAGATTTCATTATAGAAGAAAAATGAGGTTTCCTACGCAAAGGCTTAGAATGATATTAAACTGCTTCCTAAATGTCATTCAGTACAACGAAGCTTCCTTGCTTTTAGGTGGTTTATACGACAACTTTGATTTTTTTTTTCAGTCATCTTTATATGCTTGCTGGTGCTTGGCACAATGCTCTATTCACATAGAAAGCCCTCAATAATGTTCTTTTTTAAAAAAAATTAAAAAAATTTTTTAGGGCCACATCTGCAAC
This sequence comes from Catagonus wagneri, assembly GCA_004024745.2. Lineage (NCBI taxonomy): Eukaryota > Metazoa > Chordata > Mammalia > Artiodactyla > Tayassuidae > Catagonus > Catagonus wagneri. The sequence goes on from PVHT021183710.1 coordinate 30,128,801, forward strand.
ATATGGAATTTCCCAGGCTAGGGGCTGAATCGGAGCTACAGCTGCTGGCCTGCACCACAGCCACAGCATCACAGGATCTGAGCCACATCTTCGACTTAACACAGAGCTCAAGGAAACGCTGGATCCTTAACCCACTGAGCGAGGCCGAGGATCGAACCTGTGTCCTCATGGATACTAGTCAGATTCGTTTCCACGTGCTGCAACGGGAACACCCACTGTTCATTTTTCATAGTGAGGTATAGTTGATTTACACTGCTTCACATACAGTGATTCAGCTATACATGTAGATATTGCTTTTTAGATTTTTTCCATTATAGGTTATTACAAGATATTGAATATAGTTCCCAGTAGGTCCTTGTTGATTATCTCTTTCCCATGTATTAGTGTGTATCAATTAATCCAGAACTTCTAATTTAGGTCTCCTCCCTTTCCCCTTTGGTAACTATAAGTTTACTTTCTACGTCAGTGAGTCTTCTTCTGTTTCGTAAATGAGTTGGTTTGCACCATTTTTTTGATTCCACATATAAATGAGCTCATGTAATATCTGTCTTTTCCTGACTTACCTCACTTAAGTATGATAATCTCTAGGTCCATCCATGTTGCTGCAAATGGCATTATTTCATTCTTGTTTATAGAATAATGTTCACTGAGTGAGTAAAAAAATCTACTCTTTCTCACTCTGTCTGCGTGGCCCGGGTGGGGGTCCTGGGAGTTTAACATGCGGCCTGGCCCACGCTAATCAGAACTTCCCATTTCTCCAGACCTTCCTGAAGCCAGTTTTATCAAAGTGAATCACAGAACTCATTTGATATGCTGGGACAAACATACTTAGCTCAACTGTTCTTTTCTTTCCTGCTAGTGTTGGACTTAGAAGGATGCTGTCCCCCAGAAACTCTGGAAGCCATCCTGATGTTATAAGAGAAGGTCACGTGAGAGAGAAGGAGCAGAGCTGAGAAATGAAAAAGAGGGAGTCGGTTTTTGAAGCTGTCATTTGTGATCCGGCATCCAGCGTTGTTTCTAGCCACATTCACAACCACGTGACTCTTTCATTGCTTGAGTCAGTAGGTTTCCACTGGCTTAATTTTTGCTTAGGCCAGTTTGAATTGGACCTTCTATCTTTTTTTTTCTTTTCTTTTCTTTTTTTTTTTTTTTTTTGCTTTTTAGGGCCACACCTGCAGCACATGGAATTTCCCAGGTAGGAGTTGAATCAGAACCTCATCTGGGACCTACATGACAGCTCACGGCAACGCTGGATCCTTAACCCACTGAGCGAGGCCAGGGATCGAGCCCACATCCTCATGGATACTAGCTGGGCTCATTACCCCTGAGCCACAACAGGAACTTCTGGGCCTTCTATCATCTGAGATGGGACGAGTCCTGATTTAGACACCGCTCCATGCAAGAGCTGACTTGCTGTGTGTGTATTGGCACCTGATAACACACATGCAAATGCTGATTTAGGACTGCATAATCTTGGAATTGATGAGATCTTAGAAGTAAGGGTTTGGCCATCATCCGATGCAGGGGGTCTTTCTACCACACCCCTTTTGGAAGAACCCTGGACCACTGCTTGAGTATGTTAGGACGTCCAGAACTGACCCCAATCCGCCCATTTCTCTGTACGTCAGCTCTGGCTGTTGGAGAATTCCTACCTATTTTAAGTCAAACCTATTTCTGAGAAGCCTCCATCTTAGGATCAAGGTCTAAAGCTAAATAGGGCAAAGATTCTTTTCGTCTGGAAGTTCTTGTTGTGGCTCAGCGGTAATGAGCCTGACTAGTAGCCATGGGGATGTTGGATTGATCCCTGGCCTCGCTCACTGGGTTAAGGATCCAGCGTTGCCGTGAGCTGTGGTGTAGGTCGCAGATGGGGCTCGGATCCCGCGTTGCTGTGGCTGTGATGTAGGCCAGCGGCTGCAGCTCCGATCTGACTCCTAGCCTGGGAATTTCCATATTCTGCAAATGCGGTCCTAAAATGCCAAAAAAAAAAAATTTTTTTTTCCAATGAAGACAAATGCCATGACTTGTCTTTGTCAGTTTTTCTCCATCTCAGCCATTCTCAAGTGCTTCCAGCCCCTTCTGAAAGGTGATGCTCCGAATCTCTATAGTTGTAAAGAGGAGAGACTTTGGAATGAAACAGACCCGTGGTTGTAGCCCATCCTCATAGGTTTTTAGCTGTGACTTTAGAAAAGTGACTTATAGTTCTCTAGCATTTGTGTTTTCATTTGCTCTCTTATGGGGTTGTGGTGAACATTCCATGGGATGGTGCTTCTTAAGTGTTTTTTAGTTCTAAATTCAATACCTGACACATCTCACTATCACTATCTTTTTCATCTTGTCGCTGTTCTTGGGATACATCTTTAGGATGGTGGTTTAAAATATAGCCTCTAGGAATTCCCGTCGTGGCTCGGTGGTTAACGAATCCAACTAGGAACCATGAGGTTGCAGGTGCGATCCCTGGCCTCGCTCAGTGGGTTAAGGATCAGGCGTTGCTGTGAGCTGTGTTGTAGGTTGCAGATGCGTCTCGGATCCCGCATTGCTGTCGCTGTGGGATCAGCCATCGGCTACAGCTCTGATTAGACCCTTAGCCTGGGAACCTCCATATGCCGCGAGTGCGGCCCTAGAAAAGGGAAAAAAAAATATGCAGCCTGTAAAATTTCAGCACAATAGTCCAGATGGGATCTGACCATCCTAAAATTTTGACATCTCTGCTTGGTTTATTTAAAGCTCCGTCTCTTATGCTTTAGTCATCCAAACTGGCATGGGTGGCTCTAACAGCCCCGTTGTCAGGGTCATAGAGTGTTCAGATTTCATGCAGTCGATTTTCTTGCCATGCCGTCCATAGAAATCCATGTCATCAGAACCGTGATCTTTGCCCAGAGACCATCGATACAAAGCTCCAGCCTCTCAGCTCCTGGCTGCCCCAAGTCAAGACTGCATCTAAGCGCAGGTCAAGAGGCCTGTTTTCCTTTCCGTAGCATAGCTGGCTGGCCTGAAGGAAGAGGATGCTGATGTTTCCACTGGCAGGTTGTGACTCCCAAAGAATGAAGCAGACCCGATTGTACGATAGGGGGACATCCAGGAAAATAAGCACGGGACGGTGCTCTGTGGCCCCGTGAGGCTTGTCGAGGCTAAAGCAAGCTCTATTGTTCAGCCGATGCTTGTAGTATGTGAAAGAAGTTGATTCCTGTCTGTGTCGATGGGTAGCCCTTTGTCCCATGAGAAAAACTTTCCTGATTATACATGGATAGCCCACACACCCTTTCTACAGTCAACAACCACAGTGACAAAGTTTAGTGCCTACCATACGCTAGACGCTGTTACAATAGAAGAAGAAACAGCAAGAGCTGCCACTTCTTGGGCAAATACCCCTGTTGACTCTCATATTATTCTCCCCATTTTACGGATTAGACAGTGAGGCTTAGAGAAGGTAAGTCACTTGCCCAAGGTCACGTAGTTTAAGAAGCAGAATTGAGACTTAAATTTAGGTCATCTGGATGCAGATCTCTACTGTTAACACCCACACCCGTAGTCACTTGGCCACGGTAGTTCTGTGACGTGACGGAGGCTTTAGCTAACATCATGGTGGTGATGGTTTTGCGACATACAAGTGTACCGCTTGTGTGCACATGTCATCGATAGCAATGCATACAAATGTATCACTGTACACCTTACACGAACACAATGTTATCAGTCAATTACATCTCAGTAAAGCTGGATAAAAACGTTGCCTGGAAAGACAAAGGACCCTCAGTAGCAATTCCTCCTCTCAGATTCAGCCCAAGACTAAACCCTCTCTCTCTTATGTCTTTGGCTCTGGGAATTTCTTGAAATTCTGTTTTCTAATCCAACCCCCGGAACTATATGTTGCTCATTCCCCATTGAAGGCTTTCTCTTTGGGTCCCAGCCTTGCTCTCTGCCCGCTCCCACTGTTTTCATTACTTACATAAATCCTATTGCCATTTGCTCCTCCCCCACGTAGGCCTGGCACACCCGCTCCCTTTTGTTCCACCAGCCCTTTCTCCTTGCCTATACGAACTGCTCCCTACAAACACGCAGGGATTGTGTGAGACCAGCCCCTTTCCTGAACCTCCAGGCAGGAAAAGCCCACGTCTAGCGGGGAAGTCACCAAGCCCGTAATCTCTGATCTCCAGAAATTTTGAGTCACGATGCAGCATTGGATCATCAGGTTTTATTAGTTTTACATCCTGAGAAGGGGAGGTGGTGGGATGAGAAAGGGAGAGAGATAAGTGGAAGTGTTACAGGAAAGAAAAGGGAAGGGAGGGTTGAAGATGGGAAGGAGGGAAAAAGGAGAGATGGGGACGCGAGCCGGTGAGACTGGCTCAAGTGACCTCAGTGGCCTGTTAAAACAATTTGGGGGTATTTGTGAATAATTAACAATTTGTTATGGTAGGAATAAGAGAACAGGCCTGCAGGTGCGGCTTGGTTCGTTGCTGCAGAGGGAATACTGAAGTATCAGTTACCGCGAGCAGAAAAAAAACAGCATGTGAAGAGAAAGTCCCAGTTCACAACAAAGCATGGGTTTTTCCAGCTCTCCGGCTTAAATTTCTCTCCAGGGGAACTCCAATCCCCCCCAAAACTTGTAATAATAATAAAGTGCTTGGAAGATGTATTTGAATTTCCTGTCAATTAAAACATTTCTGAGTCCAAAGTTGAGGCTACAGGGAGCTATATTTTCTTGCTGAGCACTTTTGGTGCTGGCAGTGCAAAACTCTAGCCTATTTTCCTTCAACTGCCGTTGACCGAATCCGGGGTTTCTTGAGTACTGCAAAGGCCCTGACGTGGTTGCGGCAGGAGGGAGGATAAAAAAGGAGGTATGATTTATGCCGAGGGGCTCAGCATCCACAAGGGAAATTTGGAAAATAAGACCAGATTCCCTCCCCCTTAAGCAGTAGAAACAAACAAACAAAAAACAAACCCATAGCACATACAGTGTTAAATGAGACAGTACTTACTCCTTTTGCAATTTCAAGTGCAAACTTCATATCCTCAGGGAGGTGTTCTCTGACCTTTAAAAGTAGATCAGACTGCTTGTTTTCACAGTACCTCATAGATTTCCTTTAGAGTCCTGATCATAGTTTGTAATTATATGTATTTATATATGTCATTATTATATATGTTTGTTTACGTAGGTTTCAAGAAACATCATTTCTGTCTGGCGCACCAGGCTATAAACTCCATAGCAAGACTGGCTCTGTTCTGCTCCACCGTGGAATTCCACAACATCTGACATAAATGCCAGGTACTCAATAAACATTTTGGAATGAAAGACAGTGAACCTGTTAAGAGTTTGGAAAAAGGAAAGCTCATGTGTACTGGACTGTTGAAGAAGATTCTATGGCTAAAACAGAATCTGACCAGACTTCCTTTATGAGGAATTACGGAAGAAATTACTTTCATATCTTGATACCAAGAAAAACTCATTTCCACTGAAGGGGGGGGTCTGTTTTTATGTTGATGAACTCTGGAAATTTTATTTTTATTATTTTCGTGGGGGGGATTCACCTGCCACACGTGGGAGTTCCCAGGCCAGGGACTGAACCTGTACCACAACAGTAACCAGAGCCACAGCAGTGACAATGCTCAGTCCTTGACCCACTGAGCCACCAGGGAACTCCTAATTTTGTGAATTTTATACATTAAGATACTGTTATCTTTTCTTTGTCTCCTGTATAGCTTAGAACCAATTTTGTTAACTATTTCAGGCAACTGTACATTGTGTTTTAATGTATTAACCTGGCCTGCAAATATTTTCTTGCCTTAGTTTTCTCTTATTATCTATATTTACTTCTATTTTAATAATGTAAATCACACCTGCTTTAAAGTGAGGTTTGGTACGAACTCATGTTGAAATAGTGATTATTGATGCCAAAATCAATGTGTGGTAAGCTTTGCACAAATGCTTTGAAATGGGTTTTGGGATTCTTAACTGATCTTTTTTTTTTTTTAGGGCTCACCTGCAGCATATGAAGGTTCCCAGTCTAGGGGTCGAATTGGAGCTCCAGCTGCCGGCCTACACCACAGCCACAGCAACACCGGGTCCTTAACCCACTGAATGAGGCCAGGAATCGAACCCGCAACCTCATGGTTCCTAGTTGGATTTGTTTCGGCTGTGCCACAATGGGAACTCCTAAACTGATCTTTTAGTGAAGATCCCCTGCAAGAATTATGTAAGATAGACGCCTGAGGTGGTGTGGGCCATATATGGCTGATAGAATTAAGATTTCAGCTAGGAGCAGGACTTTCTATAAGATGATAAACTCTCCAGCACCTTGCTCTGACACCTGAGACTGTATCATAAGGAATATTTAAAACCTGCAATTATTTTGACCAAAAGAAGTTGACTTGTATACCTTCTGCCCCCTACATGCTTTGATCTCATGCCACCAACTCATCTGCCACCAGTGGCTCTGTCATGGGTCATCTCTGACCCAGCTGGGGGAACCATATGGATATTATGTCTTAGTTACAATGAAATAAAATTGTTGCTATATTCCCTTCAGGGACAATTTTAAAGGAATGAATGTTCAACTTGTCTCTGTTACCTCCCTTTGGGTTCAAAATGAAAAGAATAATTTGAAAGCTTACATTCACCCCAGCCAAGTAACCACAGTCTGCTCCCACTATATGGCTCTATAACTGGTTAGTCTAAAGTAGTACATTAAAATGTCTTCTATAGTATTGTTTTTGTATTTTGCTCTGTTAAACCATACCAGCTGGTGGCCGAACCACATATTTTGAAGTCTTAACATTTATTTTCTTCAGTTGAATACATTTTCAAGCTTTTGGAATGTATTTCTTTTGGCCAGTTTTTAGCACTTCATTGCAATTACTTATGAAACCACTTCTGGTAATTCTATTTTGGTTAAAAGATTCACCAAAGATTAATGTGTTCCTAAGGAAGATGTTAATGACTATTAAGTAATTACTTTGAAATTTAACTGGGGGTGGGGCTGGGGATTATTGCAGGGAGTGGCAAATTGTTAAAGGTTTGTGACCACAGCCAAATTTAGTTTGTTTGAAGGTAGATAAGAATACAGACAGGCCTTCCAAATATGAAATAACACACATCAGTGTGGTAATAATGAAAGCATTATTTATAATCCTCAAAGTCTTTAAGTTCACACACATACACACACACGTATATATATTCAAGTGTAGTAGAGTCATAAGTATATCCTAATGTTTACATTACTCATGGGATCTTTGGGACGGGCAGCAGGTGATTTGGGTCCTATTTGCTTGAGGACCACTAAGGCAGCCTTGAAAAACATTGAAAAGATGGCATTGGAAAAGTGGAATTAAGACTTTCAAATGGAGATTTCCAGCTCAAACTTTAAGGAAGAGTCTTAGAGGTTTAAGGACCCTAAGAGTGTAAGAGTTACTCATAGGCTCGGAGGTTGGTTCCTCGTTCTTGGGAAAAAAGACAGGGGGGCCATAAAATCACCTCGGGCCAAGTCCCCTAAGAACACATCTCATGGTGGGAGGCTGGAAAAGCTGAGATTATTAACACTCTGAGGGCCAGGGATAGCTGCGTTCACTACTTTCGTGTGTTCACCAGCAGACCAGCCTGTAATTGTAGCCTGACCCTCCACCAAAAGATCACTAGGCCACCCCAGTGTTTGTTCCCTCTTTCAAACTCCCAAACAAATCATCTTCTCACCATTCACAGCATGTAACTTGTCCTATTCTGCCTACAGAGTGACATGCAGAAACTCAGAAACGAGGATAACTTGGAGTGGAGGGTTTAGGAGCAGGTGGTGGTAGAATTGATCCTGGTGACAGCCAGCCTTGGCCTTGGGTTCTAGGACTGTCAGCCAGTACCTACCAGGAAGTGCACGGACCCTGAAACCCGACTGCTTAGGGCCGCACCCACGGCATATGGAGGTTCCCAGGCCAGGGGTACAATCAGAGCTGTAGCCGCCGGCCTTTGCCACAGCCACAGCAACGTGAGGTCCGAGCCGCGTCTGTGACCCACACCACAGCTCATGGCAACGCCAGATCCTTAACCCACTGAGCGAGGCCAGGGATCGAATCCGCGTCCTCATGGTTGCTAGTCGGGTTCGTTAACCGCTGAGCCACAGTAGGAACTCCCTGAGTTCCCTAATTTATAAACCTGGGGCAATAACAGCATGTACTTCAGGGGGTTGTTCATATTTATAAAGCACTCAGAACAGTCCCCTGGCACACAGATTGCACATTTATTTGTGTTTTAAGTCAGTGGAGCAAGTTCTGCCTGCTCTTGGCTACAGCAGTTGTCTTGAAAGGCATCAAGAGTATTCTACCAGCTTTGTTGACAATGACTTGAAGACAGAAGACACAAGAAGGTATGAGAATGAGTCAGCAGTGGGAAGCCCAAACATGACATATTAGGGCTTATAGTAATGACAGTGGCAGCTTGAGAAAGGAAAATTCTGCGGGACTTCGTGAAAAAAAAATCAGCAAAACATGATGATAGATTGGTTGGGGAGGATGCATTTGGAAATAAACTACCCTAAGCTTGTAGTCTTGAGGGATTAGAAGCATGATGGTGCTGCTGACAACAATGGCGAGATCTGGAAAGAGGTGCCTGTTTCTGCAGGAAAGACAGGAAGCTTAAGCCACATCACTAAAGAAGCAGCAAATGGACCGCGGCAGTTGAGCTTATTTTGGCCTTTCTTTTGGCAGCTGGGCTACAGCTGAATCAATTGTGACGCTTCATTACGTTGTCCGAGGTGTCAGCGATGTCGCATGCCACGGTCTGGTGGTTTTGCCACCTATAATCACACGCTCTCTCCTGCGCTTAGGTGGGGTGTGTCACTGGAGTCTTGCTTCACCCCCGAGGCGTGTCACACGGTTATAGGTGACTTTCAGAGAACAATAAGGTGTATCATCTACTCAGAGTTTGAGTCAATACGTGCTTGCATCAGAAAGCAGAACTTGGCTGAAAGACAAGATGAGGATGGTTTCATTTTTATTTGCCTCCTCTTAACATCGTGAGAGGGACTTTTAGCCAACACTCACGTGGTGATTGCCAGGAACGGTTCTAAGCGCTTTTTACGTGCATACACGGTTACATCACGATCACACTGTGAGGTGGGTGACACTATTGTCCTCATATTAAGGAAGAGAAAATTCAGGAGCAGCTGAGGCTGACACTCTGAGGTTGGTTTCAGCAGAATTCTGAGACGAGGGTTTACATGAAAGTGATTTATTAAGGAAGGGCTTGCTCCCAGGGGAGACCAAAAGGGGGTTGGGGAGCAGAAAGGGAGGAAAACAAAGAAGGGAGGAAAACAAAAAAGGGTCCAATGGAGACAAAGTCCTGCAGAAGGAAGCCTGCCCTAATCCTGCAGGGAAGCTCTGGGGTGGATGTTCTTGCTCAAAGTCACCCTAATCCAAGGCAGGGGAGCTTTCATACCTCGATGCAGGAAGGTCAGTATTTAAGGGCTGCCCGCCCTGGGGCAGGGGTGGCGCCCTGCAGCCCTGGTTCTCTGCACCTGTCGGCAGAATGGCTCCAGTTGGTCTAAGGCGTCTCGTCTCGCACGGAGCTACAGACTCTGCCTGTTGGATGCCCAAGTACAGCAAAGGTGGGACTTTGGGGTGGAGGGCAGGAGGCGGGAAGCTCACGCAGAACTGGAAGGGAGGGGACCTGATGGAGGGTGACCCATCCAATACGCTGGCCTTACCAGTGTCTATCACATAGCTGAGGGATCCATCAAGTAGGCTGATTTGGGGGGAGGTAGAGCGTGGAGGCTGTTGCTTTAATTCATCAATTTCATTCATCCTGGGCTGTGTAGATTGGTCTAAGATATGTAAATTACATCTGCGCGCGCGTGCGCACACACACACACACACACACACACGAGCACACTCAAGCACGCACATATATACACACTGAAAATTGCAAAGTTGATGCAGCCCAGATGTTCCACGTCAGATAGCTTAAACTGATGACTCATGATTTGAATGCAGCCTTGCAGACTTGGTAGATTCTTGGTCTGGCCCTGTGACTGAGTTTTTAGATTGAATTAATAGCCGATATTTTAAAAGTTGGTTTGTTTGTTTGTTTTTGCCTTCTGTCATTTTAGGGCCGCACCCGCGGCATGTGGAGGTTCCCAGGCTAGGGTTCTAATTGGAGCTGTAGCCACTGGCCTACACTGCAGCCATAGCAATGCAGGATCCGAGCCGCGTCTGCAATCTACACCACAGCTCATGGCAACGCCAGATAGATTTCACTTAAAACTCCTGATTCCTGACTTCTGACATTCTTATCTCATGCAAAGAACTGAAGGTGGGTAGCAGATGATGCCTCTTGAATTAGGGCATGTTGGTCCAATTTGTCACATTCTGTGCCACCCAAGGTTATCACCCACCTCTCCAGCTCCTAAGGGGATTTAAATTTGCAGCCCTTGTTCTATGCAATTTCTTGACCAAATTTCTTTCACTTGTTTCCTTGAGATGGACTATTCATATCGTGTTTTTATTTTTTTTAATTTTTATTTATTTTTTTTTCCTTTTTTAGGGCTACACCTGCAGCATATGGAAGTTTCCAGGCTAGGGGTCGAATTGGAGCTGCAGCTGCTGGGCTACACCACAGTCACAGCAATGCAGGCTCCAAGTTGCCTCTGCAACCTATACCACAGCTCACGGCAACACGGGATCCTTAACCCACTGAGTGAGGCGAGGGATTGAACCCGAGTCCTCAGGGATACTAGTTGGGTCCTTAACCCACTGAGCCAGAACAGGATCACCAAGGTTTTTATAACCTCTTTCTTGTTTCTATTTCTAGGTTTTTGACTCTTGTGCACACTTTCAGGGGGAGAATCGTATTAAGTTAATTCGGTCAACTTAGACAACAACCAAACCAGGTAGCTGCTCAATGACCTGGGCTGGCTTCTTCCTGTCTGAAATTAACACAGCAACCACCAAACCAGTCCTTTTCTTGTGCTAAAAAGTCTATGGGCAGAAAATATAAACTCTTAAGAATACACCAGGATGGATTGGGAGTCTGGGGTTAGCAGATGAAGACCGTTAAATGTGGAGTAACGGACAATGAGGTCCTGCCGCACAGCACAGGGAACTATATCCAGTCACTTGTGGATGGAACAGGATGGAGGGTAATGTGAGAAAAAGAAAAAGAATGTATCTATATGTATAACTCGGTCTGTACTTTGAAATTGGCAGAGTGCTGTAAATCAACTATAATAAAAATAAACTAAATAATTTTTTAAAAAGAATACACAAAATTGGTAGGTACCAATTTGCAATAGTTTCGTGCTCACATAAAGATATCCTGATAAATCTCTCAGCAGCTTCCAATATGATCATTTTCCATGTCCGAGGAAACAGATATGAAAATGAGATCCTGAGCTGGATGGGAGTTTAAGTGAATTATAGTAATTTTCTGGCTGAACAAATAATTATATTGTTTCAGCAAATAACCATGATTTTCCCTCAATTAAAGCCTTTGCTTTTAGGATTCCAATGAAAACATATATTAATGTCTCAAATCTTAAATCTGAAGGCCTTGGAAAATCCTCAGGTTCTAAATACCACTCCCCCCGCCAAGCTCATTTAAAATTCTCTGGAATGTTCTCTCGGACATTTTTTCCTAATCAACTCAATAAAAAAAAATGATCAGATTTCATAATGAACTATTAAAAATCTTTAAAATTTTTTTTTCAGAAAGTTTAATCCTGATATAGGTCAGATGAAGAGCAAACGTCCGCTCTCTTTGTTTGCTCTTTGAGCTATAATTAAAGATGCTGAGATTATGTTTTACAAATATATGAGGGCAGAGATAAGGACTTTTCCACCAGTAAAAACACTCTTATAAAGTTCATTAAATAAATCATGATTCCCCTAGATGAATAAGGGAGGTTCCACTTTCCGCCCAGTGTTCTGGCCTGTTCATAGAAAATCATTCTTTAGTGTGTAATAACTAGATTTTATTCAAAAAATAAGTTGACTTTATAGTGCCTTGACTCTGTGGTCTTAAACTTTTAAAAAATCCTTTGGAAAGGTTGAAATCGGGTCAGAAGTCTGAGTTGGGGCTGCAGTTATCCACAAACAAACTATTTTAGACACCCCAATGAAAGCTAATGTTCTCTCCCATAAGCTAGCTTTAGTCCTTAAATGTGAAGACGGCTGTCTCCCCACAGTTAATTGTCTTATAATTTCTTTACTATTCATCTGACCCCCTGGCTCTTTGGTTTGTTTGTTGTTTTTTGCTAGCAAATGGACAAACTTAAAATCAAATGCTTGAAATCTGCCTGCAGTGTAAAATATACTGGAGAAAAAAGTCCTAACTTCTTTTGGTGATTACACACACACACACACACACACACACACACACACACACACACACACATAAATACAGTCTCAAGAAGTACTTTGTTACTTTCCACTACCATTTTTGCTAGGGAGCTGGATTTTTCTAATGTATGGTTTTAGAGGCTAGGGTAGCACACGTTTAGAGAGAACACTCAGCCGGCATCCCTAGGATTGAAATCAGATCTTGCCCCTCTTTCCTCCTCGTCTCCCAAATGCAAAGTGGCCTGGAGCTCCTGTTGTGGCTTAGCAGATTAAGGACCCAACTGATAGGCAGAAAGATGGCGGTTTGATTCCCGGTCTCACTCCTGGGGTTAAGCATCCTGCGTTGCTACAAGCTATAGTGTAGGATTCAGGTGGGTCTCAGATCTGGCGTTGCTGTGGCTGTGGTGTAGGCCGGCAGCTGTAGCTCCAATTGGACCCTTAGCCTGGGAACTTCCCTAAGCCGCAGGTGCAACCCTAGAAAGAAAATATGGTAATAAGTCGTTAAAAATAAAATGCAAAAAAAAAAAAAAAAAGCAACAGGGGCGACCTTCTTAGCTATCTTTGGAGGGCACCTTTCAGTGTCCTGTGAAGGTGAGAAGGCAGAACTCCGAATTCAGAGAGGAGATTTTCAGGAGAGGTCTGAGATGGAAGAAGTCTTTTGTTTTTGTCCTGCTCTGTCCCTCACTAGGTGTGTCACCCTGGAACAGTGGCTACACTTCTCTGTCTCTTAGTCTTGGTTTCCCCATTGTCATTGTGAAATGAGATTGATAATAATTTCTTTGCTTTTCTTGCAGGGTTATGGCAGAAGGAATAAAATGAAGTTTTATGTAAGTAAGCCCTTCGCTGAAGGGCTGTCATTGCTATGGTTTCTCTTGACCTGCACCGATACCCCAAGTTCACTTTTTAGGATAGGTAACAATGGAGACGATTTGATTTCCTAGATGTCATTACTTTTTTGTGCACTAGATGTCAGGAGAGCCCTATGGTTTAACTGGCACCACTATCTGGTCGGGGTGATAGGTTCTTGGAAATTTTTCAAACTCCTTGTGCTTTTGCTTTTTTGCATTTTTTTAAGTAAATGGCCATGAATTCGTGTGTCCTTGCCCCACACTCACTCTCATATTCATCCTAGAAGAATCTGCTTTCAGCACATTTTTCTGCTTTCTGTAGCTTCCTCCTCTTCATTTTCTGCAGGAATTTCTACAAAATCATTCTTTATCAAGAGCTCCTTTAGTAGAAAATGTGAAAAAACCTAAAGCTATAGAATAAACTCACAAAATGATTTGAATAGTTATTGCAGACTGATTTAGTACTTTTAAAAGTAAATGTCACTTGAAAAAAAAAATCCTGTTTGCACTTACTTTTTCCTCACCTCTTACGGTCGTTGCCCCATTTTAGTTTAGTTTTTTTTTTTAAATTTTCATTCTAATTGACAAATAAAGCAGAAGTACCAGTGTGGTGCTTTGCTTTCCCCAGAAATGCTAAGCAGACAAACCCTCTGTTTTTCAAAAATACTGACTGTCTCTATAGAGAAGAAAAATAAATCTCTTGGAAATGTAGCTATTTTGTTTCCTGGAAATAGCTAAAAAAGCTCAAGCTAAAGCATATGGCTTTAGGGCCATTGCCCATTCTTTGGGGAGAGTTATGCTCTTTCCAAAAATACAGACCCAGAGTTCCCATCATGGCTCAATGGATAATGAAACCGACTAGCATCCATGAGGACATGGTTTCGATCCCTGGCCTCGCTCAGTGGGTTAAAGATTCGGCATTGCCATGAGCTGTGGTGTACGTTGCAGATGTGGCTCGGATTCCACGTTGCTATGGCTGTGGCGTAGACTGGAAGCTACAGCTCCAATTCAGCCCCTACCCCGGGAACCTCCATATGCCATGGGTGCAGCCCTAAAGAAACAATAGAGAAAAAAAAAAAGGTACAGATCCAATTGTGAAGCAGGGTCATGTTTTACCTGGCTTCTTCATCTCAGCGGAGTTTGCTGATGTAATTGCTGACTTTCAACTTGAAAATCATTTACAAGTACAAAAATTTTAAAAGTGCAGGATGTTTTTAGGATTTGTTTTGCAACTAACAACGAAGGGAACTCAAAGAACTCAGCATCTGAAATTTCCCCAGAAGATCTCTGTGTTACCTTCAAACATAGGGATTTAAAAAGTGAAATTGCTTTGAAGTGAGACATGCTATTCATTTTCAAATATTGCTTTAAAAATCATTACTATCTGCTCACATAAGGCAACCCAACAGTGTTGCATTCCATTCTATACACTTGTCTGTTTATTGTCTGTTTTCCATCCTAGAATGGCAGCTCCATAAGAAAGACATTGGCTGTTCTGTTCAGTGGCATAACTCTAGTACTTACAACAGAACCTGACACATAGTAGGTGTTCAATAAATATACCTTGGATGAATGCATTAATAAAGTACTGTCAGAAGAAGTGCTCAGTGTTGTAAGGTCCTTTATTAGAAAAAGCTGACCTCTTTAGGGAAGTCAAGAAAGGCTCCTTTGCTAAAGTGATGCTTGAGTTGAGACGAAAAGTAGGCACTGATTAGGTTGAGCAAGGATGGAAGATCATTCTTTGCAATATGTGCAAAGACCCTGAGGCAAAAGGGAGCCTGACAAACATAAAGGATAGAAGGAAAGCTTGAGGGACAGAAGAGGAGAGGCCCAGTGAAACAGAATTGCAGGATGAAACAGGAAAGGAAGGGGGTGATAAGGATCAGGCTGAATTAAGAAGCCAGGAAATTATCTTTAAGGATCGTGAAAAATCTTTTGAGTATTTTAAGCAGGAAGTGACTTAATCACATCTGAAAAGATTATTCTGACTTCCGTGTGGAGAATGGATTGGAGGAAGGTCTGGAGTGAATTCGGGTAACCCAGCTAAAAGGCAGTGGTCCGGATGAGCAGTGTGTAGTCTGAACTGAAGAGCTGGGAGTGGGGATTGGAGCAGTAGCTGCCTGCAGAAGTAGATGCTTCCATGGCAGATTACGAGGCAGAACCAATGAGACTGGGTGAAGAGTGGGCTAAGAGGTGAGGGGCGGGTAGGTGTCAAGGTGGAGCTGAAGCTTTGGGCGTGGACAGTGGGCTGGTGATGCCACGCAATGAAGTAGCGATGCTTGAAAGACCGTCAGGTTTGAGAGGAAAGGCGATGAGTTCAGTTTTAGGTACGCTGATGTCAAGGTCTCTTGGGCCTCCAAGAAGGCATATTAGGTTGGAGAGGGTCTGGAGCTTGGAAGGTCTGGGCTAGAGCTATAAATATGTGAGTGTTCCAGAGATGGTCTTTAAAATCAAGGGCTAGAGATTAGACTGAGAAGACGAGAGACTCGTAGTCCCACGTAAAGATCTCTGGTTCGAGGTGAAGGATGCAAGGGCAGACGAATTCCTGGTGCGAGCTGGCGGGCCTGGCCATCCATGCCCACACTGCGAGAGTATTAGGTGACGTTTGGAGTTCGCTTGGTTGGGCATTCGATGGACCACAGACCTTCTGCACCTTTCCAGACTCAAGCCTAGCTAAGAATCAACTTCCTCTTCCTGCTTATCAAGGGACATGAGAGAATAATCTCATGGCATTTTTACCTTGATAAAGTATTTTACCAAGTCTATACTCTAAAACACTCTTTCTCTATGGTATGTCTATGTAGACTTAAAAAATAAAACCACCATTGTCAGTTTTTTCATTGATCAGATATTAATTTGGCAATTAAAAGGGATGTTTTCACCATATATGTGTTTATATATATATATATATTTCTTTTTAGGGCCATACTGAAGTTCCCAGGCTAGGGGTTGAATCGGAGCTCCAGCTGCTGGCCTAGACCACAGTCACAGCCACGCGGGATCCAAGCCACATCTGTGGCCTACACCACAGCTCATGGCAACCCCAGACCCTTAATCCACCAAGAAGGCCAGGGATCGAACCCATGTCCTCATAGATACTAGTCAACTGCTGAGCCACAATGGGAGTTCCAAAATACATGATTTCTTACACATTTAAACGTGGACATGGTTGTGCTTACACACAGGCCCTTGGAAATTAAAATTTTGTTCACTGCCCGCAACGACTCAGGGCTTGCTGTGAGCCAAGCGCAGCTTCAAGGTCTTCACGGTAATTACTCCCTTCCCTCCACCCACGGAGGCAGCTACTCTCGTCCTCATTTGCTCCATGAGGAAACCAGCAAGGTCAGGAAATCAGTGCAGGTCACACAGACGATAAGTCATGGAGCCCGGAGCTGAGCCCGGGAGATCTCCTGTTACTTGGTGTGACTTTTTGCTGCAGCCCAAGTTTGGCCTGGGGTCACGGCCTCTCCGCCTGCTTCCAGGAACCAGGCAGCTTTGACAGATGCATCATTAGTGGAATTTTGCTTTCTCGCTAGCATACAAAATAAGCACTAATAAATCACTCTGTGTGTGTGTGTGTGTGTGTGTGTGTGTGTGTGTGTGTGTGTGTGTAAGCAAATGAATAATACAACCATGGGTAGCTCTTCGCATCCCTCCGTGCTGGCCACAGGACATTTATTTTCCAGATGCTAATAGTCTCCGCTTGTAGAGCATGAATAGGTCTGAAACTTCACGGTCAGTATTACCATGAACTCCAGCTCTCCGGCGTCTCCTCCCGGGAACACCGCCACGGAGGCAGACGCGGACGTCCCGCCTTGAAGGTCAGACAT
>PVHT021183710.1:30154020-30167363 GCA_004024745.2 Catagonus wagneri
TTCAGCATTCTCCACACTGCACGGCCAGGGAGACGCTATAGCCTGGAGAGGTTGACAGATTGGGCAGGTCTCCTTGTCATCTTTGGGCTAAACCATAGGGTGGATATTGGGAGTCGTGAGCTATGAATCTAGGTCACTGGGTAGGGATTGCCTGCATCAGTGCTTCTCAAACTTGACCTTCTATCAGAATCTCTAGGAAAGGTTGCTAGACACAGACTGTTGGACCCCACCCCAGGGTTTCTGATTCAGTAGGTCTAATGGGAGGTCCAGAGGATGCTGCTCCTGGCGTGGGGACCGCACTTTGAGAACCACTAGTCTGCATCGTATCAAGGAACTTGAACTCCATTCATCAGGCCATGCAGGATGCTTCAAGGACTTGCATCTAGGTGGGAGGGAGTTACGGGGTCAGGTTTATACTTTCCAAAGCTCAGACTTCCATAATGTGGAAGACTGACTTGAAGGGAGTGCATTTGGGGGCAGGAAGGCTACACAGAAGGCTGTGGTCACGATCCAGATAATCTTCACGCTGAGGTGGTTCCAGCATGAGATCCGGGCAGCAGGATCGCCCTGGGCAGCCTCCAGGAGGCTGCAGAAAGTAGAAAGTTGAGAAAGATGGCTTAAAAGAAAGAACTCAGAGGACCTAGGCAGCCTCAAAGATGTGCTGGCCGTTTCCCCATTCTACCAGAGGTGAGCTGGTTCCCAGAGCAGGAGATGGGTCTGCAGAGATGACACTCACCAGGCGGGCCTGCCAGATCCGTATGGCCAGCTCCCTCCCCGCTTCCCTCCCTCTCTTTCCTGTGGGGAGAGGTTGTTGGGCGAGGCCTGCTTAGAGAGCAGGTGGTGATAATTACCAGGAGGCCAGCAGTTTCCCTGCCTCATCTTTCAAAGTGTCAAAAAGGCTGACTTAGGAAATTATGGAGTACGGGAGGCTTTCCGAGTTTGTTCAGTTCAGTAGTATTTGGTGGTGCATGGTCATTCTAACTTAGTGGCTGACGTGTAATTTTGGGAGGGCACTGAAAAATAGCCACGCTCTACTTATAGTGCTTTCCTAAGGAGGATAGCAAAAGAGAATTCAGAATTTTAAAACACATTCCAGATATGGAAGTGAAGCTCCATGAGAATCTGAACTAATAATTAATAATAGTAATAATAACAATAACTATGAAGGGCATCATGTCCCCGATTATCAATTGCCAGTGGGTTTACAAGGCTTTTGATATCCCTTGACTCATCTAAAAGTCACAAAATCAGTCTGAATCTGCTTTGTGCATTCTCATCTCTGGCTCTGTCCAAACGGTTCTTCAGCTATGAGTTTCCCAAACCTTCTTTCCCTGCCCTAAGCTCTCTCTCAAGTTTACCTACATTCATAGCTTTTCTTTGGACACACCAACTCAAGGTCATTCCTCTCCCTTCTGAAATGTCATGGTACTTCCTGGCTGAGTGTCTCCTTTGGTCCTCAGTATGGACCTTCTGGAATTAGTTCCCTTTTTAGGAGGGAAGTCCCAGCTCCCTAGATGAACAGTAAATTCTTTGAAGCCTGTAGCAATCAGGTCTCATTGTCTAAAAGTGCAGCATGACACGCACATGGAACTTGCCCGGATGACATGGGGAATGTGTTGGCTCCATTCCTGAATCTCTGGAAGGTCAAGTCCGCACCTGGGCCCCCCTGGAGCCAGGGAAGTGATGCTGCTAGCATGCTCTCTCTCCTCCTCCATCTCTTGTTTCTGAAATTTGCTCCATTCTGCCGCACTGGCATCCTCAGCTGCCCTGGGAACTTGGCCACTGGCCATTCGCAGGCTTATTTTGACAGTCGAGACACCAGAGAGGGCCTGGCCCTCTGCCTTGTTTTCAAGTTCAAAACATTAGATTGAACTGGCTTAGGTCCTTCCTAAGACTACTTAGACCCTCGGACTAACTAATGAATTTTGGCTGTTGGAGGGGGGAGTCTATTTCATGCTTGCTTCCTCCTTTCCGAAGAAGCCCTATTTGGTTATGTCATCCCCCGCCACCTCCGGGTGACTAAGTGCTTCCAGGGACCAGCCCCAGCTCCAGCCTTGAGGGTGGGTCCTGAGTGGTGGAAGCCAGGAGTCAGCAAACTTTTTCTGTAAAAAGTCATAGTAAGGAGTTCCCATGGTGGCTCAGCAATAGCGAACCCAACTAGTATCCATGAGGACGAGGGTTTGATCCCTGGCCTCGCTCAGTGGGTTAAGGATCCTGCGTTGCCGTGAGCTCTGGTGTAGGTCGCAGCTTAGATCCGGTGTTGCTGTGGCTGTGGTGTAGGTCGGCAGTTGCAGCTCCAGTTCAGCCCCTAGCTTGGGAAATACATATGCCACAGGTGCAGCCCTAAAAAGAAGAAAAAAAAAAGCCGTAGTAAATATGTTAGGCTTTGCAGGCCATATCTCTGCTGCAACTACTCAACACTGTCATTGCAGTATGAAAGCATGCCATGGACAACAGGTTCATGAATGCAAGTGTGGTTACGTTCCAATAAAACTTTATAGACACGGAAATTTGAATTTCATATACTTTTCACCTGTCGTGAAAAATTATTCATCTTTTGATTTTTTTTTCACCCATTGAAAAATATAAAAACTATTCTGATGCCTGGTCTAGGCTAACCATCCCCTGGCCGATGGCTGGTTTAGACTTGGGCCCATAGGATGCGAGATGAATTCTGCTGGGAACCATCTGAGCAAAGTTTCCTCACAGGAAAGAGAAACGCGGAAGGCATGCTCCTGGTTCCTGGGCGGTGTCTAGAGAGGACATGGCCACTGGGAATCCTGGGCCAGCTTGTAACCAGTCGGGGGCCGGGCTGAGGACAAAGCCCTCAGGCTGACACTGACGCTGGCCAAGCGGGAAGATGGAAAGAGCCTGGGTCTGTGCTGAAATCTTTGAGCCACTGAACTAACCACCCTGGCGTGGCCCTTCCTACAGCCTTCTTGGTCCGTGTGTTTATAGCAGTGGAGTCAGGTCGTAGCAGTGAATCGTAGCCCACAGCGGGCTTGCCTGTGAGGAGCACAGAACATTGCGACCGGGAGCTCCCGGAGCCCCTCGTGACTGAGTCAGTGGGGGAGTGTAACCCCCGAAGAACAGTCTGGAATCTCCTTTTCCCTTTCCTCTTAGAAGTTGGACAACACCCTCACCAGTGGCTCAGGGCCACTCATGTGCTCAGGCATCCAAGTGTTAAGTCAGGGCAGCTCTTGTCGTCCCATGGGCCACGGTGATGGCACAGGCTTTCCATCCCGCAAAAAGCCCTGACTTGATCTCAGATGCAGAAGCAGGCCCAGTTAAGTGCGTGTGGCGGGGTGTCTCATCTCCATTTGTGTCTCAGGCAACTAACTATTGGGCTGGCTGTCCACAGTTTCCCACCGGCAGTGGCTTCCATCTCTTTCTCCTCCATGTTTCTTTCCTTTCCTTTCCTTTCTCCTTTCCTTTCCTTTTTTTCTTCTTTTCTTTTCTTTTCTTTTCTTGATAATGTGAGAAAAAGAATGTACATATGTATGTGTGACTGGGTCACTTAACAGAACACTCTAAACCAACTATAATGGAAAAAATAAAAATCATTAAAAATTTTTTTTAACCATAGTTGATTTACAATGTTCTGTCAATTTCCACTGTACGGGGAAATGACCCAGTTATACATATATATGCATTCTTTCTCTCGCATTATCCTCCATCCTGTTCCATCACAAATGGTTCGATAGAGTTCCCTGTGCTATACAGCAGGCTCTCATTGCCGATCCACTCCAAATGCGATGGTTTCCATCTGCTAACCCCAAACTCGCCTGCACACCTTGTTTTTCTCTCAGGAGACCCCTCTCCAGACCTGCCACCTGGTTCCCCTGGAAAGAAAGTGTGGAGTGTGCAGAGCTGGGGTGGGTGGGCATGGGGTCGGGGGGGCCCGGGCAGGCTCATCCACACATGGGACCCCTCGGAGCTGGAGCACCGCCTGGCAGAGAAGGGCTGAGTCCCAGCTGTGGAGGGGGGCGGGGGGCAGGTCCCAGAAAAAGGCCAAGTCAGGCCACACACCTCATTAGTTCATTTTGATTAGTTTCTTCTATCCGCTTGTTAGGAATGGTGAACAGTGATAGATGAGGCAGGCCTGAGATTTTTATCCCCTGCGTTGTCTACACTTTGGCAAGAGTAGAGAAAGCACGGAGGGAGGACACAGGGGTTGACGTGCATATACAGGCTGACCTGTAAGACTGTTAGACTGCCTGAGGTCCCAGTTCCACGGCCCTTCCTCATTTTTCCTGCAAATTCTGGGGGCTTGATGGTCTTCTTTGCCTTTTGGCTCCTCGCCCACTTGTGCCCTTTCTTCTTCCAACAACCCGGGTTGAGAACCAGGGCCGCTGTCCACCTGGACCCGGAACCAGCTTGGACCCTGCACGCAGACGCTCTGGCAATTCCATTGAGCGCCAGCTCAGCCCTCCACGAAGAGCTCAGAGGAAGGGCGTGTTTTAGGAAATTCCTCCAGCCAGGGAGCACACAGTTTTGGGATTTGTTTCCCATGAGAGGTTACCTTTAAAAAAAAATTCTTGGAATATACTTGACATACAATGTAGTGTTAGCTGTAGGTGTACAGCAAAGAGAATCAGTTATACATACGAATATATGCAGACTTTTCCCTACTCTTTTCCTACATAGACCATCACTGAGTAGATTTCCCTGTGCTGTACAGTAGGCCCTTGTTTCTTACCCATTTGTGTATAGTAGTGTGTACATTCCACTTTCAAGTTCCCAATCTACTCCTTTCCTCAGTGTCTCCCCTTTGGAAACCAGAAGGTTGTTTTTGAAATCTTTATTAAAGTTTTGTGAATAAGTTTTTTGGTATCATTTTTATTAGCGTTCACGTATTCGTGATTTTTATATGGCATTTGTCTTTATCTGACGTCACTCAGTGTGAGAGTCTCTAGGTCCATCCACGTTGCTGCAAATGGCATTTTTTTTGTCCTTTTTATGGCTGAAGGTATGTACCACATCTTCTTTATCCATTCCCCTGTTAATGGACATTTAGGTTGTTTTCATGTCTTGACTATTGTAAATAGTGCTGCAATGAGGTGCATGTATATTTTGAACTATGGTTTTCTCCCAATATATGCCCAGGACTGGGATTGCTAGATCCTATATTTGTTCTATATTTAGTTTTTTAAGGAACCTCCATACTGTTCTCCATAGTGGTTGCACCATTTTCCATGCCCACCAACAGTGTAGGAAGGTTCCCTTTTCTCTGTACCTTCCGAGGTTGCCTTCTTTTTTTTTTTTGGCCAAAGCTGCGGCTTATGGAGGTTCCCAGTCTAGGGGTCAGATCGGAGCTGTAGCTGCTGGCCTACACCACAGCCACAACAACAAGGATTCCAGCTGCATCTGCGACCTGGGCCAGGGCCTGCAGCAATGCCAAATCCTTAAGCCACTGAATGAGGCCAGGAGTCGAACCCATGCCCACTTGGATACTAGTCAGATTCTTAATCTGATGAACCACAACAGGAACTCCAAGTGTGCCTTTTCTAATTTGTATAAAGATATCACACAGACTAACGACTGAGGGTTCTGAAAAACCTCAGCCTTTCACTGATTCCTAGAAGGAAACCTCCATTTACATTGGCCATAAATGAGTTTCTAGTAAAGCAAAGATTTGAGGGGTCCTGGGGAGGTGGTCATTGGGTGCAATGCACGAGCTCTCACTCTTTTGTTCTGTCTTTTGTGTCCCTTTCTCCTTTGTGCAGGATTTTAGAGTCATCCTTGCTGCTTGAATCTGCCCTTGGGAGTCCCACCCTCTGCCTGCAAAAGGTTATCCAATGCATCTTTCAAATAAAGGCAAAGCTCTCCTTACAGTGATGTTGGGGGAATAACATTTTTCCCTAGCTCAAGAAGTTGGTGGGATCCAAAACAACAGTTTATCTTTGCATGGAGTTCCTGTTGTGGCTCCGCATGGTTACAAACCTGACTAGTATCTATGAGGGTGCACGGTCAATCTTTGGCCTCACTCAGTGGGTTAAGGATCCTGTGTTGCCATGAGCTGTGGTGTAAATCGTGGACACGGCTTGGATCTGGTGTTGCTGTGGCTGTGGCATAGGCTGGCAGGTGCAGCTCCATTTGACTCCTATATATGCCGAGGGTGCGGCCCTAAACACAAAAAATAAACAAAAAATAAAAAAGAGTTTCTCTTTCCTAAACTGGAATACACTCCATGTACTGCATTTCTAAATGGAATTGGTGGTAGAACTGGTGAGTTTAGGAGCAGAAAACAATGCAGTGCATTTATTGGCCTAATTTCTCCTGTAAAGAAGGACTTAGGTTTGGCAATTATTTGGTTTTGCTGGGACATGGTCCATACAAGAAAGTCAGGATACATGCTTGTTTCCCTTTGTTTGTCAATTTCTAGAATAAGAAACTGTTTCCCTAGCATTTTTCAGAAATTACCAATTAGAGGGTTTTTTGGTATCATTGCAAATCCTTAGATTTTAATGTATTTGGGGTGTCTCAGTCCATTGCAGTTACTATTTTTCTTGCTGCCTGAACTGTCCCATCTTTGGTCCTTGGGAACCTCTTCAGGTTGGTTCCTGGGTCACTGTGACACGACTCTAGTGTTCTTTAATGCCTCCTTTTCTTTTAGTAGAACAATTATTTTTGGCCCATTTAAAATGTTTTCTCTCCCAGACTCAAACAATTTTTTCAGAGTCCTGGTCCTTTTTAGTGGAAAGATTATTAGAGAACACATCTGGGCTGTAAGGATCCTAAATGGGTTAGTCATTATTTCTATACATTTTCATTGGTCAAGGCCAGCAACCTGTATTTAAGAAAATATTTTTTTCAAGATGGGAAGGGAACCAGAACAGGCTTTTTTTTTTTGTCTGTTTGTTTTTTTAAGCAAAAGAACAGAATGTCAAGTATCAGTGCATATCATATGTAGGAAAAGTAAATATTCTTTTATAGAAACTTCTGTTTTATCTTATATGCATGTATAAAAACACACAGAGAGAACTTATTCAACATCTAAATATATATATGTATATATATTTTTTTCTTTTCTTTTTAGTAAAAGAGAAATCTGCGGCATATGGAACTTCTTTCAAAATTGGAGTCAGTCCTCTCAAACTCTGCCATGACTTAATCAACTAAATTTATGGGATATTCTAAATCCCTTGTTGTCATTTCAACCATCTCCACAGCATCTCTGCCAGGACTACACTGCACCTCAAGAAACCACTTGCGTTTCTTATCCATAAGAAGCAACTCCTTATCCATCAAAGTTTTCTGATGAGAGTGCCGCGATTCGGTCACATCTTCAAGCTCTCCTTTGAGTTCCAGCTCTTTTGCTGTTTCCACCACATCTGCAGCTACTTCCTCCGCTGAAGTCTTGAACCCCTCCAAGTCATGCAGGTTGAAATAAACTTTTTCCAAATTCATGTTAGTGTTGATATTTTTATCTCTTCTCATGAATTACAAACGTTCTTGGTGGTTATCTAGAATGATGGATCCTTCCCAGAAGGTTTTTTTTTTTAATTTACTTTTTTATTACAGTATAGCTGATTTACAGCATTGTGCCAATTTCTGCTGTATAGCATAGCGACCTGGTCATATATATATATACACATTCTTTTTCTCATACTCTCTTCCATTATATTTTGTCCCAAGAGATTGGATATAGTTCCCGGTGCTATACAGTAGGACCTCATTGATTATCCATTCTAAATGTAACAGTTGCAGCACTATTCACAATAGCTAAGACATGGAACCAACCTGAATGTCAACTGACAGATGAATGGATTAAGATGGTGCGGTACACATATACAATGGAACGAATTACAAATGTTCGTGGTGGTTATCTTTCAGGCATAAAAAAGGACACAGTAATGGCATTTGCAGCAACATGGATGCAACTAGACACTCTCATACTAAGTGAAGTAAGTCAGAAAGAGAAAGACAGGTACCATATGATATCATTTATATGTGGAATCTAATACATGGCACAAATGAACCCATCTACAAAACAGAAACAGACTCACTGACAGACTCAAGGGGGAGGGGGGAGGGAGTGAGATGGATTTGAGGGTTGGTAGATCCGGAAAGTTTTAATCGACTTTGCCCAGAGCCATCAGAGGAATTATTATCTTTGGCAGCTATCGTTTTACAAAACATGTTTCTTAAATAATAGAATCGAAAGTTGAAATTACTTGATCTGTGAGCTGCAGAATGGATGTTGCTTTAACAGCCATAGAAGCAACATTAATCTTGTTGTTCATCTCTATCACAGCTCTTGGGTGACCAGTTGTGTTGCCAATAAGCAGCAATATTTTTCTTTTAGCTTTTTTTTAAGGCTTGTATCCATGGCATATGGAAGTGCGCAGGCTAGGGGTTGAATTGGAGCTGCAGTTCCCAGCCAACACCACAGCCACAGAAATGCCAGATCTGAGCCACATCAGCAACCTACACCACAGCTCACAGCAGTGCTGGATCCTTAACACACTGACCGAGGCCAGGGATCAAACCCGAGTCCTCATGGATACTAGTCGGATTCATTAACCAACTGAGCCACAACGGGAACTCCTGTTTCATTTATTGTTTTGTAATTCGCCAGCCCCCTCCCCAAAGAGGCGCCCCCTTCTCATTCACTAGACAATCATAGGAACTCCCTTTCTTTCAAAGGCTGTAGAACATTTGAAATGTTCTATGCCACTGAAGTTCATGAGCTCCACTAAGCAGCTGTGTGGGCTGGGCCAGGGAAAGCTGGAACACATTTAACAAGGTTCTGTTTTGGTTTTTCAAATGCACGCCTCAGGGACCTCCCTGAGTCTCGAGCCACTGAACACAGCTGAAAGCAGCGGTTTGGAGGAGCAGCTGAAAGTTATTTTGCCATGAAGCCAACCTTGGCAGGCCTGGAAAGTTCCATATGGTTTGCAGCTCTGGTTTCCAGGAGGCATCTAGTTCAGGAGGCATCTAGTTCATTCTCCCCTCTTGGTTTGCCTCGTATATAATCCCGGCTCGTGAGTTTGAAAGGCAACTACATAGAAAAGATGACTTGCTCTGCATTTTTTTTTATTTTTGTTTTAACTTTTATGTGAATAATTCACAGAGATGCAATGCAACATTTATTTCATCTGTGCATCCTTGGTCCATTTATGTTGTGAAGTGACTAAGCATGTCCTGAGCCAAGAAGGACTCAAGGAGGCAAATGGCATTGCTAACTTCAAGGGACCAATGCTGGGAAATCTGTCTACTTTCCTCTGCAGGTCAGACGCCTTCACCGCCCTTATCCTCCTTCATCCTTCAGCTCTTCCATCTTGCTCCCCAGAAACGGACCTCTCTGCGTGCCCCAAATCCAAAGCCCTTAAGCGCTTAGACACCAGCTCTGTCATTTTGTCAGACCCACAGAAACAAGTTCAGACTCTCTCCTGGCTCAGCCCCCATAGAAGGCGCCCTGCTTGAACACCAGCCGGATCTCAAGTGAAGTGTGGATCCCCTGAATTTCCCCAGAATAAGAATCTGCAGCCCCCAAGTTCCAGTTGTGGTGCAGCAAAAAAGAATCCAACTAGTATCCACAAGATGTGAGTTCGATCCCTGGCCTCGTTCAGTGGGTTAAAGATCCGGCATTGCCATGAACTGTGGTGTAGGTCGAAGATGCAGCTTGGATCTGGCGTTGCTGTGGCTGTTGCATAGGCCGGCGGCTACAGCTTAGAAAAGTAGAGAAACTTCAGTCCTTTTTCACCACTGAGGCTCAAGAGTTAGGTCCATGCTCTGCAAGAGAAATGTACAAGTCCCAAATGCTTGCTGTCTGCTGGACAAATGTGATGTACAATGCTCTAGAAGCTTCGTTAAAAGAATTAAAAGGAAGTAGGTAAAATTAATTGTAATAATATATTTTACCTAACCCAATATATCCCAAATGCTATCTATTCAACCTGCAATCAGTAAAAGCAATTATCAATGAAAAAAGATTCTTTTTAATTATTCTAACTAGAGTGGGTTTTCAAAATCTGTTGTGCATTTTACCCTCAGAGCGCCTCTCGGTTTGGACCAGCCACATAGCAAAAGCTCAACTGCCGCATATGACTAGTGGCTACCATATCAGACAACGAAGGTGTGGAAGATCAAAACAAAGTAGATGCAAACTATTACATTTAGGAGGATAAGCGGTGAGGTCCTATGCTACAGCACAGGGAACTATAGCCAGTCTCTTGAGATAGGTCGTGATGGAAGGCAGTATAAGAAAAAGAATGTGTATATATATATTATATATATCTATATAATATAGATATATATATAATATATATATATATGACTGGGTCACTTTGCTGTACAGCAGAAATTGACACGACATTCTAAGTGAACTATACTTTAATTGAAAGAAAAACCAAGGGAGTTTCTGTAGTGGCTCAGCAGAAACGAAACTGACTAGCATCCATGAGGATGCAGGTTCGATCCCCGGCCTCGCTCAGTGGGTTAAAGATCCCGCGTTGCTGTAGCTCTGGTATAGGTCAGAGGCTACAGCTCCAATTCGACCCCTATCCTGGCAACCTCCACATGCTGTGGGTGCAGCCCTGAAAAGACCAAAAAAAAAAAAAAAAAGTGGGGTGAGGGAAGCAGAGCCTCTGACTGAGAAATTGCAGTGGAAATAGCAACCTCTTTTCCATCTTTGGGAATTCTCTCCTCTGGAAAAGGATGTTTTCATTAAATCCTAACCCCCTTGGGATGAAATTGGTCTGTGTCTACAGAAAGGATGCTTCCTTCTTCATCTCTTTTCCAGGACAGTGTTCCTCTCACCCTGCTGTGCACACAGATGCCCCGGGACCTTCTTAAAATGCAGACTCTGATTCAACAGATCTAGAGTTTTGCGCTTCTAACACGCTCCCTGGTGACCCCACTGATGGTACCTGCCCTCCAGTGTCCTGCATGTGATTAAAGGCAGGTCATGCCTATTGATGCAGGAAGAACGTGAACTTGGAGTCAGACCAGCAGGGGCTGGTGCTTCGGCCCACCACTCGGCTGTGTAGCTTGGGCAGGCTGCCTCCGTCTCCTCATCTATAAAGGTGGAGGCAAGGACAGGGCCACCAGGTTGACTGGTGCTGGCACACTAGGTTACAGTCAACCAAGGTCAACCACTTTAGCTTTAGGATGTAAAACGAAGGGCCTTGCCTTTCCTCGATTTGGCCATAAATGGGTCCAATGTAAGCACCACTTCCTCAAGGAAGACTTTTCTGGCCTTCCAGGGGGACATAGATGTCGACGAAGTCTCTATTTCAAAAGCCTACATTTCTTGCATAGACTTTATCACATAATGCCATGACTGTGAACTTGGTTCTCACGCATTCCCACTGGCATTAAAGTCTTTTGTGGGCAAAAAGGACAGCCTCTCATTCCAGGGCTTTCTGATTCCTGGGCGGCGGGGGTCGGTTAGCAATGCTGGCTTAGCTGTGTAAAGTCCCTTGAGGAATTTGGTGAAAATATGGATTCATAGGCTCCGTCTCCATAGCTGGGTTCAGAGGGTCTCAGCTGGACCCAGACATCTATGTATTTTAAAAGCTCTTCAGAGTTCTGCTGCCCACCCAGGTTTAGGAACCACTGGATTTTTCCACTTTGTATCACCAGGACCTACCCAACGCCTGGCACAAAGTCAGCACCCAGTAAAATGTTGTTGAATGAATATGTCATACTTTATACTGACTTCTGCAGCACACCACGCCACCACTTGTCCATGGACCCTAGAGCCAGCCCCTCACCAGTGGCGAGTTAAGCCCATGCTCTCCTCTGCTCTGAAAAAGAAACTTGTCCTCCCAAATGCCTAATCACATCTGAATGAATGCCATCTGGCGCATGTCCCCCGGGGGGGTTCTCGGCAAGGCGTCTTGTAACAGGAGGTCTAAGTCATCACAGCATTGGCTTTCTGCACCTAGAGGTTGCCTAAGCTCCTTGAAGCATAGAGCTGCGAGCAGCGAGAGCCCTGGACTAAAAAGATTGCCAGGAGTCCCCGTGGCGGGGGCCCAAGCTGATGTTTTTTCCAGGTGCCACGTGGCAAAATCAGAGTGGTGACTATTGTTCAGTCAGCAGTTCTCCAACTACAGCCTGGGTTTGAATCACCGGGTGGGCTTGTTACGACGCAGATCGCCGGGTCCCACCCATTCAGCCCGTCTGGAGTGGTGTGATTTCACACCCTCGCCCTGGTTCCGCTGTCCAGGAGGAGATTTCAAGGTGTGTATCAGAGCATGGGCAGCTATCAAGTCACCCTGCGACTACGCCGGCTTTATTTATTTATTTATTATTTATTTATTTATTTATTTTTGTTTTTTAGGGCTGCACCCACAGCACGTGGAGGTTCCCAGGCTAGGGGTCGAGTCGGAGCTACAGACGCCAGCCTACACCACAGCACAGCAATGAGGGATCTGAGGTGTGTCTGCTACCTACACCACAGCTCACGGCAACGCCGGATCCTTAACCCACTGAGCGAGGTCAGGGATTGAACCTGCAAACTCATGGTTCCTAGTTGGATTCGTTTCCACTGAGCCATGATGGGAACTCCAGTCTCTGGCTTTAAAGCACAGCTGTGAGCATATGTGCCCACCGTGGGTGCTCCATCTCAGCACTCCTGACATCTTAAACCCGGAGACGTGTTATGAGGGGGAGCCCTGTGTGTTGCTGGATGTTTAGAGGCCTCCTGGCTTCTGCCTTCTGGTTACCAGTGTGGTCTCTGCTTTCTCTCTCCAACCACCATGACTATCAATACTGTCTTCAGACACTGCCAAATGCTACTTGGGTGGCAAAACCACCCCTAGCTGAGAATCGCTAATATGTACTCTAGCATGCTTGCACGGAGGGGAGAGCCTAAAAGATTTTTCCAGCTGGGCTCCATGCAGCCCCCCTAAAACAACGATAAGCTGACATAAATCAGAATGATGACTTTCACTCTAACAACATACATTTTAGGGCTGTGTCACATATTCAAGTCCTTTTGATCCTGACCCGTGTGGGAGAGGAGATATTACCGCTGTCTCTGTTTTAAAGATGGGGAGACTGAGTGTCAGAGAGGTTCAGGATCTGCCCCAGTTTGCACAGGTAACACATCTTAGCAGAGGACTGAGATACACACCCTCTAGTTCCTAGGTCAGTGACTTTTCCAATCCAAGAGCATGGTATGTCTTTCCACCTATTTAAGTCATCCTTGATTTCTTTCATCAGCACCTTATAATTTTCAGAGTACAGGTCTTTTGTCTCTTTAGGCAGGTTTATTCCTAAGTATTTGATTCTTTTTGATGCGATGGTAAACGGGATTGCTTCTCTAATTTCTCTTTCTGATCTTTCATTGTTGGTATATAGAAATGCAGTTGATTTCTGTGTATTAATTTTGT